>JAMKCH010012437.1:0-26648 GCA_023653785.1 Ophioderma brevispina | reverse complement strand
TTAACTACTGAAACACACAATAATTGCAGTGCAAGAATGGGATCATCAGATTTCTTTATCAAAAAATAAGTGGTTTAAAACTATATAAAGGTGAGGTAGTAGTATCTTATTGTCAGATCAGAGCAATTTCCCATACACCCAAGGAAAGGGTCCACTCTATGATTGTTTTTGTCTGTTTGATTTTATAAGTGTCGTTAGTGATTAGACATATGAATTTAAACTGCCCATGATTGAAGACTGGCACCCATTTAAAAAGCAACCCACGTGCTGACATGGTTGTGCTAACAATGGCGTTTTTTAGGATATATGCAAATAGGTTGATTAAAATAGATGCCAGAATTCGTTTCTGATTGTTTTGAATCAAACACCTCATTTAGCAGTTTTGAGCCTAAATAATTTCTCAACTATTCGTGGATTAGCCGACACTAGTTAGGCCGCCAATTTCAATGGCGGCATTTTGTTTATTCAATCTTGCTTAAGGTTGTACACCTTGGAAGTCTTGACATACATACCTGTTTAGAGTTATATTTGAGAGCATAGTGTCATTACATTAAACTTTGGAGTAGTTTAAAGTTCATCCATATACTACCTTGAATGTTGAAGTCAAATTATCTCAAAATTTACGAAATGGCGCCATTTTGGAGTTGAATGCAAATTAGGTTAATTACGAATTTATATATTGACTTCTGGGGTTTGTCCATTAGCAAACATCTCATTTCACATTTTTTTACCACATTATCCTCACAAAGACATGGTATGGCTGAAACCATTTATGGACAACTTACTGGCGGCCATTTGTTTATGCAAATAAGCAGGCTTAAGCTACTACTTTGGAAATCTATCATACAGAAAATTATTTAAGTTGATTGTCTTCACGAATTTGGTATTACTCTCGTGTTCCACGACTCTATATGGTCCCATATTGCCAATCTCACCTCTTGGCCCAAGCACTATTACGTGGTCGACCCATTTGGAGACGTTTTTGTTCATAATTATCAAATGAAACATTTTCCTGGGTTTTGAATTCACTGGGGCATGCGAATAGATTATGCTTTTAGGAAAAAGTGCCCAATAATTGTGCTTAGAGGAACTGGTGCAAATGACACTTGAACCTTGCATAAACAAATTGAGTAACCGGCTTGAATGATACCATGGCTCGAATGCCTTGTTATAACACTAATAAAGCATAATTATGGTTATCAATCAAATTACGATATCCTTGTATGTGCATCGCTTGTTTTTAACCCTTTTACAACCAAAAATTCAAAAAAAAAAGCAAAATAGGTTCGAGATGCTTCATTTGTGTGTGTGCGTGGCGCTGTCGCATCGCCGCCACGCGTGTGGTGTGTGTTTGGCTAGCCTATGATTGTACATTGTTTTTGAATGACTGAATCCATTATAATTATAGCTTTACATTATTTGCAACTTACAGCTTAAGCATATCGGATGTGGAACCACCTAAATGGCAACATTAGTGGTTTCATTGCTAAGAACTATCTGGACTATTGCAAACATGTTGGGCTTCCGAATAACCGTATCTACATGTTTATCGAAACAAATAGATGGGAAAAAGTTTGCAGATGAATTTGAAACTTGTGACGGCAGAGTTGAAGCTGGCCGACGATCCTCACTTTTACGCTCTTGCAACTTTCATCTCGCAGTCAAATGTTGTAGGTCAAATCCACATAATTAAAACATTTCATTATACAGGGTGGTAAAAGTGGTGCGCAAGCGGATAAACTCCAATTTCTCCCAAACTGCTGAAGCTGGATTTTCATTTTCATGAAGGATATTAAATAATACTCTTCTGTATAATTTGCAATCCCACACTCTCGCCCACGCAACAACAGACATAAACTAATTTAAGACTACCTGTTTTTCATCCATTCAATGGGATTTACAGTTAGTATTATATCGTTACAGCATCAGATAGAATTTGTGGCCTCAGTCCGCGGTCCATAACCTCAGACGAACCTGACGGTTATATGCTACTAAATTAATTACAGTGCTGTAATCTGACCAAATATCTTCCATAATCCCCTACCAATAATAACTTTTAGCTGACATCCGGAAAATACTCATTCTAAAGGGTTAGCCTGTTTTTAAATATTCATTGGCGGTTAGTGCATGTTAATTCCTACAGATTTCAGAAAGCAATGGATGTTTATGAAATTTTAGATTCAAGTCAATTTCAAAGTACAACTTATAATGTTGTGTCCTCTTACTTAGCTTAGTTTCATTGAAAATGAATGGTACATTCTTCCAATTTGTGTATTTATAAACCTTCACAAAGACGAGACAACTCCAGAACAAACGTAACGGTATCTGTTGTGTCATTTACATTGGGTCCAGTTTAAAAAGTGCAGCCAAAACGGCCAGCCGAGCAAAGGCTTTCATATCACTAAGCTATTTTATTTTCTTTTCTGGTAAAAAGAAATTTTGACTAATATAGTCAGAAACCACATGTTCCACTGATTAACAAGTTTATATCTTTACAAAATGCTTATTTATCATGTCCACGCATCGGTAATATCACAAAATAGACAAGTTTTGTGCTGAGTCTAATTAATTAGAATGCGACTGTAGGCTGAGTCATTGCGTGTTTATATTTCTAATGCCTGTTTGCCATTAATAAATCTAAAAACTAGATTTTGTGGTTATTGTTTGTTTCTCCTTATTAATATAATGGTATGCCATGAATACCGCAGTACATTCAATGGTGTTGTAATCGCTCACCTACAGCAGAACAGACAATGATGTTAACTGTGTAAATCCCATGGAATGGATGAAAAACCATGGCCTTTAATAATCCATAATATCTCGGCTCGCGTGTGGCGGATGTCAATGATATTTTGGCACAATTTCTAAAACGAGTCTATTAATATCCTCATGAAATGACATTCCCGGCTTTTGGGCAGATTTTGAGAAATCGGAGTTTATCTGCTTTGCACCACTTTTTTGGGCCACCCTGTATAATTAACAATGCATGGGTAGAGTTTTAAAGTTTGAGTTCTATTCCATTTTTAGATGTTACTTTATTGCTAATATCCTTCAAGGTATGCACACACGTGCTTCGTTGGTCTTTTAAGTTAAATATTATTTCAACCATTATGCTCCTATTTTGTTGCTACAGCTGAAACCATCCCTGATGTGGAGCCACCTGAAGACGGTAACATTAGCGGTTTCACTGCTACCGAACTGGCTGGACCTCTTGCAACATTTTGGCTCATAAAGAAACTGTACTAAGTTGCTTATCGAACAAATAAATGGGAAAGGTTATTGGATGAATGTGAAAACAGTGAAGACAGAGTTGAAACTGGGAAGATCTGAACTCACCTTTACGCTCTGCAACATTTTCATCTCGGATTCCCAAATGTAGGTGGCACAGAATTGAATCCTTCCTAATTCAGACTTTCTTAATATTACGAGTACATGTATGCGTACTAAAAATGGGGGTGGGGGAATTTGATTTCGCCAATTGTATTCAAAAAAGCTAAAGATGGAGGTATACCCTTTCCGACTAGGGTATGCGTAATACCGTAAATTCTGTTCGTTTGTCCCACCACCCCCGCGTGTAAACTACGTTGTTTTGATTGTTTTTCATCTACGGTAAGCAAACGCTAGTAATGTTTGTACTTGGTTTTTTATTTATATTAACAATATAATTATTTTATTCTGTTTTTCTAATTTCAAAATTAACTATTTCATTCGCAATTTTACTTCAAAATTCAAAGGTAATCGATTTTGGTGATCCTTGTTTTGTTTTGCTTTTTTCGTTTGTTTGTTGTTTGTTGTTTTTTTTTGTTGTTTGTTTTTGCTATTTTTTGACTTTCGGTCACTGTTACAAATGCATGTAAAGAGAGAGAGTAGAGGTAGAGAGAGAGAGAAAGAGAAGGATGAAAAGGAGATGCTTCGTGTTTCCATTTATATTTGATTGTAATATTATAATTACATGATATTTATACAAATAATATTTTGGTTCTTATTTCTGCAACCCTGGATGAATTTTTTTCTTACAGCCTCACCATTACCCGATAACCCATCTGAAGACATAAGGATTATTTTCAGAGAAGAAAACGCATCTATTTATTAGACAACCACAAGGTGGTGGTATGAGGAATATGTCCAGAGAAGAAAACGCATCTTTTATTTATACCCCACACGGCGGTGGTAAGGAATTATTTCAGAAAGAAAACGCATCGATTTAGAACAACCACAAGGCGGTGGTATAAGGAAGAAAACGCATCTATTTATTTAGACAAGTGCATAGACGGGGGAAAGGTTGCCATTGATGAGGAAATTGGAAATGCAGTATCGAGACAGGAACCATCTTAATTTTATACCTTGAAACTTTGATTTGTAGCTTCGAGAGTGAACATACTGCAAGTTTTAGTTGTTAGAGACTGATTCGTGGTGACAGTATAGAACGATTGATACCTCTTAAAGGACAGGAGTAGATGTGTTTAGGATACTCATTCTCTCAAATTTCACGGATCGGTTGTAGACCACCTGCCGGGAACGTTTGGAAGGTTTATTGGACAACAGGTGCCAAAGAAAACCGCAAACCTTTTTGAACTTGCCTGCTATCGTATCGTTCCCCATAGAAAACAATGCTTTGACTTTCTGTCCGTGCACGACAGAAGTACTTAATCATCATCTTATTACTAAAGACGGCGATTCGGCTTTTCACTTCAGGTTTGATCTAATACAATTGTAATCATTCCAATATGTAAAATCGGGTTCGAGAAAAATTGGGGGCGCTTCTTTCTGGAAATCGCCTCATGTCCTCTTTAATGACATTTGTCTCGCGACATAAATTACAACTCGTTACCGAGTCTATTTTTGTAACAACCCATCCGAAGGGTTAACACACCCTTTTCGGTTTTCCTTATTGAACATCCGATTGCCATAATGTGTGCCACAGGATAGCTTATTTTTTTTTTCGTTCATTGGTATCAAATAGTACAACAGTCCCTATGACGTAACTAACTTCATATAAGTTAGAGAAGTACTAAATACTGGATATCTGGTTGAAATTATATTTTGAATTTCCTGTTTCAAAAACTTATTAGACCCCAACGGCCCTTAACTGTGTCTTTTAAATGCACTTTTGAATCACGGAGCGGACACCTGCCTTGGGTTAGAGGGACATTGGCTCTAGATCTAACAAAAGAATAACTCTCCCTCACTTTTTTGCGGTGATCCGTCAGATTTTCCTCTATGGACTTTGAGATACAGGTATAGCACTTACAACCTCTGTTATAACCGTAAATCCCTAAATCAAGGGGCGGCCCTGCCTTTGTTTTTACAGGGAAAGCACTCCTATATTTCTTTATCGTCTTGCTCTTCATTTTTCCTCTATTGACGCCATCGATAATATAATCTATCATTTACAATCGTTTAGAGTGAAAACGAAACTTTTTTAGACTTTAACCCATTCTCTACGCTGTGTGTTCATCGAAAATAACAATGTGCCAGCCATGCGTACTTTATTGACGTATTCTGACGTAATGCGAGTATTGGTACTCATTTTGTATCAATAGAAAAAAGGAACATAACTACCCATTAGTGCAAAGAAAAATGTCTTATCTGTAATATACATGTGTTGTACTGGGCATGTAGGTTCTTCTATCCCGGAGAAAAGGAGCTTAAGATGTGAGTTGACCAATCATTATAAGTCATTTGCACGAGAAAACAAAAAACAAATTAAACAACAAATAAAATAGAAGAGTCATGTTAACGCCTATTCGGAGACGAGGGTTAATAAGTTACAAAGTCAGATGTCTATGAAGAATCAACAAACTCATGAACAGGTGATATTTGTTGATATACCACATGGCAGGGTCTAAGATAAAGCAATTATATTGGCCCAATTTTTTATATAATTGCCTAAATATCACTACTTGCGCATATTTTCGGTGGGGTACCAAAATTAAATCGGCATAGCATTTGGTGGCCGCTATTCCAAATTTGTTTTGGCCCTTAATCGTACTAGAGTAACCGTTTAGATTTTTATTTTAGGCAATGTAAATATGTTTATGTGCTCCTATTATGAACCAAATTTTATGCAAAATGCCCTAAAAGGAAGTGAATAGTAATTTTTTTGTCTCAACATAAAAATCGGTCTATCACTATTCAAACATCCTTTTGTGCGACCCACCATTTGGCGGTCAAAATGTTTTTTTGGCAAAAAAAAAATCCAACGGCAAGTAGTTTTTAAGAGGAGAGGGATTCACATGATCCCCCATGCAACAATGGGAATGCAGAAGAACCTTTTAACACTTTTTACCGTTAACCGTAACACTTTCTATGCCTATGGCCTTCGGGAATGTCTCCTGACTTCATTTCGCTACCTCCGCTTAAAGATTCAACATCCCGAATATAATCTTTGAGTAGTTTCTCGATACCCGTTTTCATACTCTCATCCTGCCGTCAACCCATCTTCAAATCCAAGCGATATTCATCTCTTAATTAACCGCGTGGTCAGCAACGACCACCCAATAGGGATAAACGCTTGGCTTCTGGCGAACCTGTGACATGTTCTTGTTTACAGATTGAATTTTTCTTCCACTTGACTCCGCGCCTAGCTTAAAGTGTACGAACGGGCTAATTTGTTTACTTTAGGATGTTATCCCACTGGACTTGAAAAGCGAAGAGGGATAATTGCGAGGGGGCGAATTCGTATGTATGCATGTGTGTGTATGTGTGTGGTGGTTCCAGTGTGGTTAGATTTTCGTTTTTCGTGTCCACAAAAAATTTAGTCTGATTTAACAACTTGCGGTCCACACTTAAGTGCCTAAGGTGTTTTCACTCACGTTGGTGCCTAAGGGGGGGGGGGGGTTCCCTGGAACCCCCCCCCTAAGACACAACTTTCCCCGAGGGAATTTTCAAATGAAACTCAGACCACCTTTGAGGTGAGCATAAGACAAAGGTGCATATACATGAGTTCTGGTTTTAATATCGTCTGGGGGAATTATGGGCAAATCATTGGTTTTTCTAAATGCGTCAAAATTGCTCAAAAGTAGTATGATTTGTTCCCGCGACCTTGCTTCCACCGCATACACATTGCAAATCTTTTGATGTTATTCTGCTTAGAAGGACCAATTTACATTTACCATTCTTTTAAACCACAAATACTACGCATTTTTGTAACATTCTTGTATTTTTGTGGGGGGCAGTCCGTATTTTCCATAGGTTTTACAGCAATGGGGCGCCGCATGGGCGCGCAGTCTTGATGATGGAATCGCTTCTTTTTAGCAACATAAAGAGTTAATTATTTTTTTCTGATTAATGTAATTAATTTGCTTCAATGCATATGAACATACATAGGCAAAAAAATATTTAGTAGCAAACAGTGTTTGCTCATATTTATTTTTAAAATCACACTCCCGTTGGTGACTAAGGGGGGTGGTTCATAGGGACCCAAGCTAATTATCTCGCATTAACGGGCAAGGAATTTTGTAATTGTTTTTTATGGAAAGAAGCGCATCGATAATTTTACAAACACACTTACAAAAATTAGAGTTCGAAAATATTTTTCACGACTGAGAAATCGCCGAAAAACAAAATCTTGGGTACTATGGACCCACCCCCCCCCTTAGGCACTAGTGTTTAAGGTCATCGGGGTTCCTTCATAAGTGGATTGATTTCAAAGCTGGACCAAAGTCAAATATCATCTCAAGTATGTTCTATACTGCCATCTTGGCCAGTGATGGCGCAAGTTTACTGGCAGTATTTTTTAAAAGATGGTCTTTGCAAGTCCTGCAAGAAGAGTAATAAGATATAAGATTACCTTATTACAAATTAACGACAATGTTGTCTATGGAGGTCGCCATGTCCGGCCTTGGTGGGTGAATAATAAGGTCAAAGATATTTTTCACGTGCCGATCAAATGGCTGCTATCATATGGAAGATATTATAAACGTTTTTACTTCGTTATCAATATATAAGTGTCATAAAGTTTTGTGATTGAAAGACTTCCTTTAAAAATGTATGTTTAACATTTGAAGCCTATATTACATTTAGCCGGGCATTTGCTTTAAGTTCCGTTCCATAGAGACGATTGCTGCACATTGTTATTTGTATAACTGTTGTTGTTGTTCACGTTTGTTTGCTATATTTACAGCCAGTCATGTTGGACATGGTGCATCACCTAAACTAATTCCTAACGATCATTTTCTCCAGAACTGTATTCAGAAAACTTTAAAGGTGGGTGTTAACGACCCCCCTGAATTTACCCGGAGTAGTATCGATTTTGATATAAGATGAAAGTCATTAGGCTCATTTCGGTCCTGAAAATATGAAAATGGATACTGTGATACGCCGAGACGTATACGTACCAACATGTTCGCCAAGTAGTTAGATGTAGTTCGCGCTATCTGTTGGTTGTAGTTCAATATTTTAGTCACAATAGGTTAAGGTCACATCTAGAATTGTCAAACAAAGAATTATACAATTATCAGCATTAAGGAAATCTTGAAAAAATAAAAAACTTAAAAAACAGAAAAAATCTGTAAATTCTGTAAATTTTGCCCCATGATACCTTGAACTGTTATGTTGCCTATTTGTACTAAAACTATAGATCACAGACCGTGCAAACTATACCTTATTTTTTGTGCAGTCATTAAAAAAATAACTGGAATTATAGATCGTCACTCAAACGCTCAATTCCAAAGTTTGAGACCTGAAATCGTATTTTTTTCGTTAAGACATTTAGTAAATATTTATGTATAAAGAATATCATACCATATGATACTGTGTGTAGATCAAAGAGTGCTAACTGATTATATAGCAGTCTTTTCACCAAGCAGACTCTGGAAGAGAACAAGCTACAATGGCCTCATGGGGAATGATAAAGCATGGCATAGACAAGTCACTTGAATTGACCGCGCTATTTATACCATGGGAATATTAACTCTATACAATATTGTTGTATATGTAATAGGGGGTTTTTTGTTTTCTGGCATTCTATTTAGTGTTATGCCTCCCAGAAATAAACATACGAAAATGAGCCCCCCGCGAATCATAATGCCAATGCACACCCTTTGCAAACGCATTGTGGTTCCGGGGTGGGGTTTCATAGATGGGGGCCCCCGCCCCATTTCAATTGTAAGGGTTGTAATTTGTACAAGTGTAAATTCCTATAATATATATAACATCATAACCGTCTGTTCCCCAAATAAAATTTTCTTGGAAGTGAATAAAATGTCTCCTCAATTTCTTTTCCCCAATATGTGACCAATGGATACGCATATACTTAGATTTAGATTGATTATTTTTTTCATGACCTAAGCACAAAATACCTATCCTCGTTCACAAATAGATAAAATCAAATAAAAAGTCATCATTCATTCAAAAGTGAAAAAGACGAACAGAAGTAATGAGTAAAAGTTTAGCAAGCTTTGACCCAACTGCTCTGTGCAGATTCAAAATCCGTAAGTGCGACTCCACCTAAATATTTAGTATAGCTTGAAAAGCTCAAAAATGTGAGGTAAAAGGGCTTTGGGTGGAATGTGCCGAAATGCATTTTGTTTATTCAAATGAGGCTTGTTGCCATAGCAACGGCTCATTTTGTGTTTAGGGATATTTTCAGCTATTTTGCAGCTGAAAAAGTGAACATTTGCCTTTTCAGAAGGCGCCATTGCCTGGAGAGGTAAAAAAGTATTTTCATAAGCACAAATGCCCATCTTTATTCTGTTCAAAGAAAAATCATATCCCAAAATATGCTTTTTACTATGGATTTTGGACTTCCAGGTAAGGCAGTTTCACACTGTAAGTTTTACAACTATAAAAATTGACTTTTTGGGCCTATGTTTGCAAGAGAAAAAAATCCACTTGCGCGCTGATCTAGAATATTGACCTTCTGGTTGTGAGTAAAACAGACCTTTCCCCCAAACATACCTGGTGAGAACAGCTTGGGGAAATATTCGATCATACGGGTGTTGTCAGAAAAAGAGATATTTTGTGAAAATGCCAATTTCTCATATAGTGAAATTTGTGGGCTCTAATTGGTAAAAGTGTTGTATGAAGTTGTCTAATTTTCTATCATTCTGAATGATTTCGATGGAATAATCAGTTTAGTTGCTTGGCGGCTGATACAGTGTTGCCAGATGCTCAGTATGGTGTCATTTTTTGTACACGTCCATTCACTATAATCAGTTTAATGTTTCATCCCTGTACACACTGTAAAAAAATTATTTTACTCATGTTGAGTAAAATGTCACAGGTTAATGTTGAGTAAAATCTTAGTCAAAGTTGAGTAAACCTTACTCATTGTTGACTAAATCTTAGTCATTGTTGATTAATCTCAGTCATTGTTGGGTAAAATATACTCGCGTTGTGTAAGGTTACTTCACTTTGCTAAGATTTTAAGCAACATTAGAGCTGGACTTTTTACTCAACATTTTTGGAGTGCATAACAGTCCTCATTTTGTAACTTTCTGAATATTTTAGAAGCAATCAAAATGGTTTGAGTGATATTTGATAGTGTTGGCAGATTCCAAATCTGTAATCATGTTGTGCAATATATAATCGTTATATGGGGTAACAAGCTGAATCAAGATTACAAAAAAATAGATACTAGCGCAGATTTTGTGGGAAAGCATCATGATCATTGAAATATTAAATATGGCTGCCACCAAAATGGCAACTAGCTGCGTCTTGGCCCACATTTCCTTAGTTTCAATCCTCAGTTACTTTTGCAAAGTGATTAACCCTTCCTCGTCTAACGAACATTTCCTTAAACACCTTTATCTCACCCTTTAATTTTGCAAGAAAACACTTATGCTAGTTTATTTCATTGCAATGTATGGTTATGGGTCTCCTCTTCCTATTCATAGCAAATAAGTACTAACAACCCTCTTAATGGTGTCACAATGACCGCATACCCATTAATAGTAATACTACATTTAACATCTCATGTTTTAAACAACCTCCGTGGTTAGACTGATGGGTTTATAGACACTGCCAAAGCTAGATTTATTCTTTCTCCTATTAATGTAATTTGTTTTGTTTAGAGAGTACAAATTAAAATACGGCTGCCAAGAATGAACCAATTGATAAAAGAAAATAAAGTACTAACAAAAATTACAGTGAGCCTTTTGAAATTGATTCACCCCCCCCCCCCCCCCCCCCCCCCCCCCCCCCCCCCCCCCCCCCCCCCCCCCCCCGCATGATCAGCGAATTCTTATTGGGCCTGAATTCCTTCATTACATCCACATAGTTTGAACTGTTCAAGCAGTGGCACCTTCTAAAAAGGAAAATTTCCATTTTTTTCAGCTCCAAAGTAGCTGAAAACTTGCCCAAAACACCACAAATGAGCCATTGCTATGGCCTCATTTGTATAAACAATTGTGGAGTCGCACTGCTTAATTCTATTAGAAAACTAAATGTCAACAACCTATATTATACGTAATGTAAACTGGTTATTTATTTGTAAACGAGGACAGGTATTTTGTGTTTTGCGTCATGAATAAAATACTCAAGTTGAATCGTGAATATGATATAATTGAAGTTCACTATTTAATAGATGGGACATGCCATTCTATGCTGTTGTTTTGTGTCTCCATCGGGGGCTAAGGGGAAACCAAGTGTAAATCCATATAAATTATTAAACTTCAATAAACGTCTGTTCCCGCAAATAAAAAATGCACATTTCTTGCGAAGATGAATAAAATGTCACTTCAATTTATTTCCCCCAGTATCAGGACCCATAGATACACTAGGTCGATTCAACATCGTGTCACTCTAGTACTTTTTCAAAGGTAGGGCATTGAATGAGGGGCCTGTGCAGGGGTGGAAATTAAAAATCCACGCAAAATCTATTGATACATCGTAGCAGAGGAAAATCAATTCTATTACTTAATGAAAGCATTCAAGGTGAACGCACGCGTATCTATAGCTACATTAATTCAAAACATTATGGCCTGATGGACTAATCGCATTTGCTTCAGTGGTATTCATGTAACAGTGAGTGAATGTAAATGCCTTTTGTGCGCCATACATGGATTTGGATACAAAGGAACACAAAAGCTTTGCATCTCTGTGTAAAAGATGATGTCAACATGAAGGCCAGATAATCTTGTTCGTTCATGAAACAGTGAAGTAGGAGCCGCAGATTCTTTTTCTGCCTACTCTCACAACAATCGACGCTGTCCAAAACTTTTCTCTGGTGACCACGATGGGTTGAATTTACTATGAACTTCAGCAAGCAATGGAGCTAAAGATAATCAAGTACCGACCCAATTACACCTGGCACAAAAAAAGTATATCGGCATGTTTGCAATCAGTATTTGCCAAAGTCAGACCATTTTGAAAGTTTTCGAAAATAACATTTGTTCCTATGTTCTTGCTCTTTTGTTTAACACCTCGCTTGTAAAAAAGCGTGCAAAAATGGCTGCGATAGAGGCCCGAAAGACGCAACCCCCAAACCAAAGTGCAGTTTTGGGATTTTTTCAATGCGTCATGCATGGTACAACGCAATAATACGTGTGTAATGATTTCCAAGAGGTTTTCCGATGAATGAGCGAGAAAGCCTATTGCAATATTGATTGTGGTCCGCGGTTCGTGTTCAGTACACTGCAATGCCATTGAAAATTCCAAAATGCAACTTTGGTTTGGAGGTTTGCGATTTCGGGCGTTCTAATCTCAGCCATTCTACACGCTTTTTTACAAGGAAGGTATTGAATGAAAGAGCAAGACCTTATACAATAAAATGTATATCTAAAACTTTTTCAAAATGGTAAGATAAGACTTTGGCACAATACTTGATCGAAAAACATGCCGAGATACTTTTTGGCCAGGGGTATGTGGTATAGAAACACACTTCAGATCCTTTTCTCTGGGAGTGAAGGACATGTTATATGTCTGAGGTTGAAGAGATTCAGGTGTTACGATTTAGAAAGTATTTTAATGACGTAAACACAACATACTTATACTCATTCACATATAACGTACATCTTGAGCTTCTATAGTGCGTGTTCAATTAACTTTGACATAATTTTTCATATTATGCGAACAGGAAGAAGCAAACCAAACATCTGACAAAATGTTGCTGGGCAAGCTTTAACATAACAACTTTGTGCAGATTTAAAATCAGTAACTATTGCTTAATACATTTCTATTCAATTTTAACGCGTTTCGATTAAAATTAGGGTCAACGACTATATTAAATTGAAACTGGTTAGTTATGTGAAAGAGGACGGGATTTTGTTACTCAAACACGGAAATCGTGAGGTGATAACACCTGGCTATAACAATGGTCCACATACCGGGCCATGTAATTATTTTTAGTTAATGGTTTCCTGAATGTATATACATATTCACTGGTCACTGATATTGGGAAAGAGAAATGAGGTGATATTTATTCATTTTCAAGAAAATGTGCCAGTTTATGCGCGGGAACAGGGACTGTTATATGATTTTAATCATTTATTATGAAATTACACTCGGTTTTCATGCCCCAGAGGGGACTACAGAATTTGTTATATAGTGGTTGTTTGGTCTACGTCATAGTTCTAATTGTGATGACGCACTTCTTATAGCGGGTAGTGCGCACTGTGCACAACTGACCTGAGTGCACACGGAACTCATGTGAGTGTGCAAGTCGGGAGACAATTTTGAATTTTCGGTAATAAACATAGATTAAGCCATTAGCAGCAACAACCTTTCATGGCCCCAGTTTGTATATCAATGTTACAATGGGGTCAAAATTTAAAAGGTTCGTTGAATTTTGAATTTGCAATGCCTATAAAAGTTTTGTGTAAAAATTCGCACCATTTTATCCTGCGCGAACCTCGTCCTCATACGGGCCCCTGAATCAAGTGTTTTTTGATAAATGGATGATGGTCTTTCTATCCGAGCGAGATTTTTAGTTTTAGTACAATGCATAGGTAACATGTACAACGCCAATCGAACAAAGGGATATCGACTCAGGACAGGGAAGAACAACAAAGGGCATTGACAGCCGCACTCAGCAAAGTGTGGAACATCCATGGGCGCCGCCATTGGAGTGAATTTATTTTCAAAACAGAATTGCACCGTTACAAGTACAAATCTTTCAGCTTCTTTGAAGTCTTGACATAAGACCACGTGACTGAAAGTCAGTTACCGATGGCATCACTGCACCCACGCACAGAATGATTCCCAATAGCACGCATATATTGGCCCAACGATGGTTTCCCCATCGGTAATCTTGGAATCGGCATTATGTGGGGGCCTGTATTGGTCCTTTATGGCTCTCCAAGGGCAATATTGGTATTCCGTTGGTAATCTTGGCATCGGTAACCTGGGGCTAGTGCATATTGCGCCAATAATGGTGTTCCATTGGCAGCTGTGGCCTCGGCTTCATATCGGCACCCTTAATGGCCCAATATTGGTGACGAATGTTGACCAAGCACAAGCAGCCAATATAGAGCTAATTATTGGATATACCATGTGCCATTATTGCTTAAAAAAGCATGGGATTGATTAAAAAGCAGGGGGGCGAGAACTCCGTTCAATCCAATATGAATACACTTGTGTCTCAAACACAAAAAAAATGGGTTTTTAAACAGAAGCACATTATTTCAATGATTATACTTATGATATACCAGTTTCATTAAAAATATTAAAAGTGAGTAGCTCGAAAACGAAATTATCTAATTAATTTATTTACAAATAGCAGCTTGAAAAAAAAAATCCATTTAAAAAAAAGTGTTTTGGTAAAGGAAATAGGGCCATCATGGTCATAATCATGGTCCACTATTGGCCAATCATTGGTTCAATATTGGCCCCATGAGCAAAAATATTTTATCCAATATCGTAGCAATATGAGGGCCAATGAAATAAGAAGATTGGTCCAGTATTTTTTTTGGACCACCATGCAGTGCTATCTGGGTTGTTGAAAGTCACAGCTCGGGCGTCTACATTGCCCATGTATATACGTATCGGACTTCAGCATGGGGTTGCTGTGTGCCCACTGCACTATGGGGGCCGTGTTATGTCCATGTGCTATCGTAATAATTACCTGGATCGGCAGCAGACGCATACAAATTTCTCGTCACCACACTTTTGTAAAGCAACCGATTGAATGGACTTTCGTTTCTATGACAAGAGGGTGAACAATTTATTTTTACAAAGAGATCAATTTGTACTTAGTGCTGCAGCACCAACCAGTTTAGGAGAGTGGTACCCGGGGCCGGAATAATAGCATTGTCATCATGGCTAAAATTGACCGTAGGGATGTGGAATTCATGAAAACCGGTGATGACAAAATTAAAAGTGGTGGCAATTTGCATACGACGCCATTTTCCAAAATGGAAGCCATCTTAAAGCCAAAAACACCTTGGTGTAAAAATGTTTTTCTGGGTCAAGGAGTTAAAAACAATTATTCCCCAAACTATAAAATGTTGCATGTGCCGATATTTTCCAAGATGGCTGACATTTTATTGACACAAACCTTAACTTTCTTAATATATAGCCTATGAAGATGATTGTGGTGTCAAATCAAAGATTTTCTTGGTCAAGGAGTTCAATAAAACTATTTACAAAACTGTCAGATGAATATAAAAGTAATGGCAGTTTTCATACGTCACTATTTTCCAATATGGTCAACATATAAAAGACAAAATCGTTTATACCTCATGCTATACAGCACCTAGGATGACGATTTTGATGTTTTTAGGTCAAGGATTCAAAACTGTCAGATGACTCGTGAGTCATGTTATTCATGGACTACTAATGTGACACCCAAAATAAGACACCTTGACTACTCTATATGTATTCACCCAAAACATTTATCTGGAATTGCATGGGAATTTTGATAGTTAGGCCTGTATTATTTTAATAGAAACTATTATTTGTTTGTTTCAGATATGTCTAGAGTAAAATGGCGCCGTATTTCGAACAATTAAATGGTCATGGTCACGTGTACACCTATTGGTAGTCAATGTTTTGGGGTTTTAGTTCATAGGGCCATAAAGCGCGATTAGGAGGTTCTAAGGAGGAGTTACTGAGGATTCTGTGTTGGTATTAATTATCAAGCATCTGGGTTAATATATTTTATCACTTTGCCACATTAAGCCTGACATTGTAGTAAGTTAGCACTCTTGGGTACTTGTATTTTAAATATTGGGCTACCTTTGAAAAAAGGTGACAAATGCAAATAAACATCACTTTTATATTCATCCTACAGTTTTGAGAATAGTTTTATTGAACTCCTTGACCCAGAAAACACTCATTTTGACACCACAATCATCTTCTTAGGTTATATAATAAGAAATATACGGTTTTCTTTGGCTAGATGTCGGCCATCTTGAAAAATAGCCGTGTATATACATTTCCATGACTCAGACAATTCTGGCAATTGTATATTGAACCGCTTGACCCAGACAACATACATTCCAACACTAAGTCACCATAGTAGTGCTATTATATTTAAAATGGCGGCCATTTTGGAAAATGTTGGCTTATGCAAATTGCCATCACTTTAATTTTTGTCATCACGTATTTTCATGAACTACACAACCCAATGATCGATTTTTAGCTATGATTGCAAATGTTATTATTCCGGCCCTGGTTGGTAGAAATCTAAGGCCCCTTTTCACCTGATGCTGCAGCACTATTACACGGAACAGCAGAAATCCAGTTTTTGGTGCTAAGGATACAGTTACACTATGTTTGATCTTATTTCTTTGATTCATTTGTAGTAAGAGTATGTGTGCGCATACTTTGACATACATCATGGCCAAAAAATCCAACTTTTGCTTGAACAAATGGCGAAAAACCATGAATTTTGCGATTTTTTTAGATTTTTTGCATTTTTGCATGACGTCATGTTTGACGTTACTGTGACGTCATACAAGGTATGTTTGTACTTTTTTTGGTATCAATGGACTCGGGAGGGTAATAGCTATCCATTGGTACCACACATATGATAGTTAATCAATCCGTTTCTGAGATACTGGGGGGGGGGGCGGTAAGATGGGTCCAAAAAGCCCGGCTCTTAGGGATAAGGGGAGTGGAGCATACCCCCTCCCTAAAACTAAAAACTTGCGAGAATTCACTCTATTCACAGCTATTTGAGGCATTCAATTTTTCATGCTTTCACAAGCGAGTTCAAGAAGTTCAACTCAGGCAGAGCCAATTTTTTGTTTTGTTCAAGGCCAGAAGGAAAACGGCAGTACGTGTTGGTATGCTAGTAAAAGTCTAAAATATTTTCTTTTATGATGCACGAAGCCGGTACATATGAGTTTTGGAGTGTGTCTAGACTACACAGGTTTTGTCAGGTTTGGGCTTGGACATTTAAACTCAAAACAACTCTTAGTTTAAATTTTTCGTGCACAATGTGCAAGAACAAGCAAAAACAAAATGGCGACGGAAATAATGTTTTGCCACTAAGTTTTCATTCAGTAATGATATCGTCTTTGGGTAGCCGTTATGTGTGCCACATTTCATGGAAACATTCTTGTGGGAAAGTTGTTTTCAGAGAGGGTCCACTTGGACCCCCATTATGCACCAACGGGAATGCAAAAGACCTTAGTGTTAATATTGGTCGACCAAATGGGGCATGTTTTCGCGCACAAAATCCAAACCAAACACCTTCAAGTTCAAAATTTCACAGGGTAAGTAAGTAAAATAGTGCCTTTCTAATTAATTGCCTCGTCGACCCAAGCGAAAATCTTTGGAGCTGCTATGGGGAATATTACAATCTAACTGCTGATAAGCTTGTGTGCTTGCAAGTCATGTCTTGAGCAGCCATCTAAATGAAGCGAAATGATTGTGACGATTTCTTGAAGGCGGTGTAATAATAATAATTGTCAGCCGCGCTTTGAGCCTGTTTACGGCGCTTATAAAAACTGGGCGTATGTGATATATTCGACTTTGTAGAGAATTTTGTATGAATCCATTTTCTCAATACTAGACGCGCATGCGCAAGAACAACCTAGTTACGAGAAATACTTCTCCCAGCGGGCATAGTCGTTTAGAGCGACGTCGAAACGACGTTGGCACGTCGAAAAACAAGTCGACGGTTTTTATAAATTTACGTCGAAAATGCAAATTGAATCGACGTTTTAAGAACGACGTCAAATCGATTTGCATTTTCGACATAAATAGTGTGTACATTTCTAAAACTCTCGACGTCTTTTCGACGTTCCACCGTCGATTGCCCACTGGGAGCTTCCATGAGTATTTGCTACATAACAGTTGTCGTAATTAGGTGGCATGGATGGAATGTCACAGTGAAATAGGACAACAAACCCGTAAGAGATTATCAGCAAGTTATTTTTGAAATGGTATTTCTTTTAAAGATGTCGGTAGAAAAACAGAAACAAATGAACAATCACAACGGAGAATGGTTACAAATCCTTCCTTCGTTGCCTGAAGAACTGAAGGAAAACACCAGTGCACCTACGCTTTTGTTTGCATTATTACACGTCCGTGATAAAAATATTAAATTAGAATGTGTAGAAAAGTATGAACTTTCCGCTTTATTGAACATGACATATATGGGGTCATCACCTTCACGGGTCATGTAACATGAAGGTACTTTTCCTAAGCAATATTTGAACTATGCTAAGCTATTTTTACCCTTTATCCTAGAAGTGTCCTAACAGAAGTGTACTATGTAGTTTGCTAATGAACATATACATTACTGCTACTGCACCTACAAATTACAAATAAATAACAGGCAAGCCTAAGGAAACGAGATTCACAATGAATGCATATAAGGAAGCAACTTAACGCAAATTATACCTATGCCTACTGCTTCTCATTTATCTGTAATATACACATGTTATAGTAGAATGGCCATGGCGTTACCAGTAAAGTTTAGAAGATATGTGGCAGAAAACAGAGCGAAACTACCACACCTTGTTAGGGTCACGGACTCTGCAGATTCAAGTATTACAACAGGAGATTTTCTACGATTATTGTGCGTGTGGGACAGATATGAAGTCGAATATGAAGACCCAGAATCTCAACGTAAAGTCAGCGTTGTAGTGCCGCCTGATTTTGGAGGTTTGAAGATAGTGTCAAAGTACCCACAAAGTCATGTATTCACATCAATACACGAAATCGCACTTGACTTTCCTATCTCCGTCAAAGTCTTAGAAGACGTAAATATAAACGATAGAATTGTGAGAAAGGGCGAGGGTCTTAAGTTAGACTCGATCCAAACAGAGGGTTCTCAGTATTTTCTCCGATGTGTACATCTACCATCGCAATCTCTACTACTTGCTCCATTTAATTTGAGGGGGAGATTTCTGAAGAGAGCCGGCGAAAGAATGTACACTGTGCAGGAGTTGAAAAGTAAAATGCCCATCTTAGTCCGAAGAGAACGCGATATCGGGGCTATCATACGTCACACGAGCAACCCAATTTTCCTAGGAATTCCAGAAGACTTTGAAGGTGAAATGCATCTCTCTCTGTCCACAGTAGTACAAGTAGATCATTGGCATAAGCCGAGTGTGGCTCAAATCTTCAATAATACAGGGAAGCGGGAGGTTATTCTCAGAATAAACCAGAGGTGTTCTGTTGTTCCTGCATGTGACTTAGAGAAGCTATTTGGTCCGGTAAAAACACTAAATGACAGTATACCTATTGTGGACAATGAACCGCGCTTTGCTATACTATGCGGTGATCAACACATTTTGGAATCATTGGGAATACCTCACAATGAAATTGTGATTTTACAAGGTACAGAAAGCAAGCAAGGTGTAGTTGTAAGAGGCACCACGTCGCATTTGTTAATTCCAAATGATTACGACAATTCTACACTTTTCAGGGTAAGATATAATTTATTTGATCATTTGAACAAACAAAGATAAATACTGAAAGCTTAATAATTTCATACGATAGTGTTAAATTACAGTAATTTAAGGATTTATCTATATTATCATAGGATTTATATATATATATATATATATATATATATATATATATATATATATATATATATATATATATATATATATATATTCAATATTAGAAAAGGTTATCAACGGCAATGCCAGAAAGTGCTCAATACTCCAGGCTTTGAAGTAGAGCAAATGATAAATTTATATTAAATTAAGTACACATTGCTATGCCACTACCCTGGGTTTCACGCTAACGTGTAGCGATCATCAGGTGGATTGATGTTATGAGTTATCACACACTATTTCTTTTTAACACGATTTGCTGGTTTGTTGCCATGACGACATTTGCTAACGAGTTCAGTTCTTTTGTTGAGGCAGGTACTTGAGGCTAATTTCTTGGCCATGAGTGGCAATACTGGCAATACAAGCTGGCAATACTCATGGCCAAGAAATTAGCCTCAAGTATATATATATATACCTCTGGAAGCAATTAATAATACTTAAATCAAATAACCTTTTATATGCTCAAAGCAACAATTTTAATTTTGTCAATACCTTTGTCCTATCTATGTAAGTCTATGGGAAACTTTCCGAACTTTCTGAGAAAATACAAGATGGTATAAATTTGGCTATGTGCTATAATTATTTGAATTGGTTAGTCTAGAGTATATATCACCTGATATTTTAGTTCAAAATCATATATCGGAGTTCCTGAAGATGTGCGACCTACTTTTTTCGGAGAGCGAAAATTTCAAATGTCCATAGTCCACTGGTCAAAGTTCGGATTTTAATTCTCATTATCGACATGTGGTTCTTTTATGTGCATGTGACCCCGATTCGTGTTAATTTTATGATCAAACTCCCATTAGATTTCCCACCCCGTAGGGTATCTAGAACCCCCTAGGGCACCGGCGGGTGTTTTTTCAAGCTTGGGCACTAAAGTTTTAAAGCCAGGTTAATAAGCTTCTGTTTAGTGAGAGTTCAAAAACGTTTTTGTCCGATTTGTATTGATTAAGAACATGAAAAACGGCAAGAAACATGATTTAGTAAAATACTTAAAACTGACAACAATACCTCTATAATATGAATTTGGATGTTATTTATTTAAAAAAAAGTTGGTACCTCATTACAATCAGTAACCTGTGAGCATGTCTTTATATTCACAGCAATACATACCTAAGATATCCTCCATACATGGACATAACGAGATTATGAACCAATATTATGTTTCCTTCTTGTGCAATGTGTTAAATTTTATGTTTTATGCTTTTAGAAGAAAGAAACAAGTAGATGGGAACGTAAGAACCAAGAAGGTATTGTGTGTCACGTTATTATTATGTTACCATGGTTACCTCATGCATTTTGAATGCCTAAAATAGGAACATTGACATATCGGATAAGAACGAAATAAATGTAAATAAACACTTATTAATCTGGCCGGGCATACCAAACAAAAACTCGTGAGTACTTTAATGTTTTTTTATGTCAACGCTAATCTAGGCATTAACAGCAGTTATCTAATTCGTAACGCTGACGGATTGGCGCCAAGATAGCGATTAACCTCCCTTTTGAAGCTCTGCAAGTCCTGGTTTGATGCTACATGAGCAGGAAGGGCATTCCATAAGCCTACAGAGAATGGGATAAATGATCTTCTGTGGGAGGCCAAGTTGGACCTTGGGACTTTCACAGCAAGGTCATGAGACCTGACTGAGCGCCTAAGGCGAGGATCAACTGAAAGCAGCTCAGGTAGCAGCTGGCTGAGGAGGTCTGGTGCTTGTCCATAAAACATGCGGTGGAAAAGAGTGACAATTCCAACTGCCCTGTTCCCCTTATATGTTTATTCAATTAATGTATTCTCACTTTTGCTCTTTCATCATTTATTTGTTATTTCTGGTTGGCCTGCTGTTTATTTAGGCGTTCACTTGAGGGCTTAATTGCATTATGTGTATTTTTGGTGTGTTGATAGGTTTTGTTGAAGTTTTGTTTGCTATTATATATTTATTTCATTGTTGAATATATGTGTGCACGTATATCTATAAAGACCTTTGAACGAAGACTATGATGAAAGTTTACTACAACAATTTACAAATCTATATCATTTGGCTTATAACACTCTACCTTACATCTTAAACGTGGACAAGAAGCAAAATCCGTCGTGGGGTTCAAAGATTGATAATTAATGATACTGCCATTGAGGGTTGTGTTTCCCCCACAAGGAATAGCTCTTGCATAGTTGCATCGTCCTATTATTGTCGTTAATTGGAGGTTTGTTTTATTTTGCAGATGAAAGGAAAGACATACGCAACTCCCCGTGAGCTATGGAAGGCAAACCATACAGATGAAGTAATTGCCATGCAAACAGCTATACCTCCCAAAGAATCCGAGAAATACGTGTCTTCAATACACGAGATGGATAGGGTACAACTGATAAAGGACGCCTCAGAAAGTGATGAATTGGAAGTACTCTTGAATGACGTAGAAGACGAAATCGATGTCGTCGACTTAACCAGGACTTTTTCAACAGCCAACGCACCTCTGGGAAATATCACTGTGGATTCTAGCGCATTGGCTAGTTTCGAAGAACCAGCGTCAATCGTTGGTCAACACTGCTTGTCAGATATTCTGCGCCAAGGAACGATCCCAATGGACATAGCATTATGTGAGGTACCATCAGTGAAAGAATTATCTGGCGATGCCATGCTTCTAGTTTGTGAGTCTCCATTTGCCGTCTTAAAGGAGTGTCAATATACTGTTGTTTATGTAGCTATCTATAAGCGTTTTAGTACAGGACATCATGAAGCCAAAAACGTTTTTGAAATAGCAGATTTTACTGGTGTTCAGTTTCGTGAAGCGCAAAAAGAATTTTACGAGGAGAAGGGGCATATTGGAAGGAGTTTCCAAAAGCCGAAGTCACGTTTGTTTAAACTTTCGTCTGAAGAGTACTGCAACCTTGTTGGAGAACCAATAGACGAACCAGATTACGCAGAGCTCGAAGATAGTCCTTTCTTTCAAGACAACCGGCAATCGCGTTTTGTGCCCATTTGCACACCACTAACAACACCTCCTACGACCCCGCCTCCTATACTCCATCCATCACCTGCATCCACCGAATTCCCACTAGTTTCTCTTCCGGCGTTACCACCAAATCAGGGCCCTGCTCCACGGTCGACAACCTCTCCAATACGTATACCACCTACTTATCCACTACCAGTACCACGTCCGGGGTTACCACCAAATCCTCGTTCCGGGCATCTGACACATAATGCTCCGTCAGCGCTAAGTACATCACCAACATCAGCACTTCCTCCAAGGCCACCTAAGCTGTCAGAAGGTGCACTCACTAAATCTCTGCAGAATGACTTTAGGCCGACACCTCGTCCGAGGAAAGGTCTGACGGGGTAAGCGTCTTGACCCTTATTGTATGGTGCGACTGCGAATTATATTTATTTTTGTTCATGTTTTGCTCATGCATGGAAATTCACAAATTCAAACACCTCTTGATGCAAAAGCTATTTTATTATCTAACATAAAACTTATATTTACTTCTAGTGCTAGGATTGTTTCTATGAGTAAAATAATAACAAAGAAATTTGCAGGCTGATGTGTAACGAATTTGTACATTAAGACCCCAAGATCGGGCTGGTATAAATCATTAATAGTCAAGAATTTCAAATGTTGGAAAAGGTTCCTGAATGGGCTCAATAATGTGTCTTACTTAGTATTCTGACAAACCTCTTTAAAAACTTGAGCAACCTTTCCAGACGTATTTTGTACGTATTACCCTAAACAGTAGCTCCATAATTTGGGAGAAACAATGGAGAAATACAGGGTATATAAAATAGATTTGGAACAAAATATTTCAATTTGGTAATAATACCAACATTTATTGAAAGAGTATTTTGTATATTGTATTGCTATCCTTGTTAGTCTTTTGAAATGTATCTAAGATCATGTAACTGGTCTTTTGTATCTAAGATCATGTAACTGGTCTTTTGTATCTAAGATCATGTAACTGGTCTTTTGTATCTAAGATCATGTAACTGGTCTTTTGTATCTAAGATCATGTAACTGGTCCTTTGTATCTAAGATCATGTAACTGGTCTTTTGTATCTAAGATCATGTAACTGGTCTTTTGTATCTAAGATCATGTAACTGGTCTTTTGTATCTAAGATCATGTAACTGGTCTTTTGTATCTAAGATCATGTAACTGGTCTTTTGTATCTAAGATCATGTAACTGGCCTTTTGTCTTTAGGCATTTCTTGATTAAAGTGTGATGATACTCCTTTCAATAGCTGTACAAGAAATCAAGAATGTTGATAATGCTTCGCTGTGGGGTGGCACCCTCAATTTTCAAACAAATCGTGTTTTATGCATATACATAATGATTGTCCACACACTACACTGTGTGAAATACACCTGCCACAACAAGTATCTCGGCAGGTTTTTGATCAATATTGTGCCAAAGTCAGACCATTTTGAAAGCTTTCGAAATATACATTTTGTTGCCTAGGTCTTGCTCTTTCATTCAACACCTCGCTTATAAAAAAGCGTGCAAAAATGGCTGAGATAGAGCGCCCGAAAGACGCAAACCCCCCAAACCAAAAGTTGCAGTTTTTGCATGTTTCAATGGTCACTGTGTGGTTCAACGCAATAATACATATGTAGTGATTGTACACAAAGAGGTTTTCCGACTGAATGAGCGAGAAAGCCTGCTTGCAATATTGATTGTGGTACACGTGTTCGTGTCCCAGTACACTGCAACACCTTATATTACTGTTCTGTGTGAAAAACAGACACTTGGGCATTTTAAAGTGGTCTTGAAGATGCCATTTACGACTCTTTCTAGACCTTAAAAAGGTTATTGGTAATCAGGGCATAAAATCATCATCTCTTGACAAACAGGGCGTGTTACGCTTAGTCAATTACAGGAGTTACAACAATTTCCAATACAACCATGCAAAACAAATGAATTTTGATGAAAAATGGGGGACGCGAGTTGTTTACATTTTGAACAAATCTCTGATAGTGGCTTTAAATAGGTAAACACTGGCGTACCCAGGGGGTGGGGGCTTTGGGGGCTAAAGCTCCCCTCAAAGTTCTCAAGAAAAAAGAGGAAGGATGAAAGAGGAAGGGAGAAAGAAAAAAGACGAAAAGAGGAGGATAAAAGAAGAAAAGAAGAAAAAGAAGAGGAACATGGTACATTTATTTGATTTTTTTCATGCAAATGCGGATCAAAAAGTGTCGGAAGAAGTACGCAAGGAAAGGCGTTTTCAAGTCTTGAAAACCCTAAAACCTCAGGAGCTTCCAGGGGCTCTGCCCCCTGGACCCCCGCCGGTACGAGGCGTTGCCCCTGGACCCCACCAGGGGCCCTAAGGCGGGCCCATGGACCCCACCCGTTAGTCGCTCCGCTCTCATCGTTCGAACATCTTTAGTCCAGCCCCCCTCAATAAAATTCCCTGGGCACGCCTATGGTAAAGGTTTAATTTATAAGTCCCATTGATGTAAATGGTGTTTATTCCGTAACAAACAACCAACCGATGAATACGCAGTGTTACGCAGTGTTACTTTGCAATGAGAGATATGGCTAATATTTTAAGAGAGGGTGAAAACCAATTGTGACACTTTTCACAGAATGGGATAACTTCACACAATCGAATCATGCACGTTGATAAGGCACGTTATTGATTCGAAAAAAAAAACATGCTTGCTACTTCATATCAATGTTTTTTTCAGTAAACATTCTAAAATGACTTAATAAAGTCAAGAACATAAAAAAGAGCACACTCAGCTAGACATTTTCAAACATTAATTATTGCACGTCTTGAATAAATAATTCACATTTTGTTCTGATCTAAAAGCCAATCATCCTGAAGAGGACATCTCATGAATTATTCTCGCACATTTTATCACCAATTTAGTTATCATGATCATTATGATGTTCAATCACTTAACATGTTTCTTTGCATTATTGTATGAGGATCGAGTGCTTTTAAATCAATAAACCCTATCAACCTATTAACATGATGCTCTAACTTTGTATCCTATTCTGTGAAAAGTGGTCCAAAATTGGTATCGCACCCTCTATTAGAATATTAGCTATATCTCTGGAATGCAACAACCAAATTGGATGGTGTAAATGGTATGCAAAAGCCAAGACTGTGATATGATGTAGATATTACGTTACTATTTTACTTTTTCGCCTCCAAACGAGGGCGCTATTGCCTTGCGCCATTTTTTGTGGACACCCTGTATACTGCAGTAGAATGTAGTATGTAGTGCGTACAAGCTTATCAATTTTAAATTCTACCAATTTCAGGAGATCGATGAGTGATTCTGCTGCTCAACCCATATTAACACCGTCTCCTTACACGCTGATACAAGGTAAAGTAATTTTATTAGGTATTTAAAGAATACACTTTTATAATAACATTTTCTGATGTTACATCAAAGAAAATGCATTTACCCGCAGCAGAGGAATATGGTCGCTTTGGCTCGCCATAGCTTTCCCAGCGCTTTATTCCTCTTTTCAAATGCTCACTCACCCGGCGCTTCTGTTCTTTGTTATGCATAGCGTTCTTGGTAACCAATCTTCGCATCGTTAGCAACCAATCGGGTGTCCGCTTGAGCCGGCTTTTGTATCTCTCATCTTACAATCGTCATTAGGCTTTCTGTCAGCGTAGATGTAAGAGGTGTGGTTGATATTGCAGAAAATTCTTTTGCCGTTCTACCTCAACTGTTGCCTTTACGATTTGACTTGGGTGTGTGTCGGTTTGCAGAAATTTCTTTTGTTAATCTAGCTCATCCATTGCCT
>JAMKCH010012436.1:0-34656 GCA_023653785.1 Ophioderma brevispina | reverse complement strand
TCAAACCTTTGGTTGACCATGGTCAAAGCAACAGTTTGAACATGGTCACAAAACAGTTCTACCATGGTTTGACCTCAAGGTTTTACCATGCTAGCATGTTTTTTTGACATCGCCGGGAGGGGGCACAGCCGGTCGGTAGCAATTGTGCATCATGGGCTTAACCTGTTTTCCACCACTTTGTTAAGGCCAAAAAAAAAATAGGGTCTCAAAGTGAACACGCGCGTTTGTACTTTTCGCCTAATTGAAAAAAGTTATGCGGAACTTTGTTTTATTTAAAAAAAAAAAAAAAAGTCATAACGCAGAATTTTTGTTGAAACTGAAATTGTTAAAATGCACGATTCATGCGACTCTGCGACTCTCGCGGTGAATTACTATTTTTACGTTGACGTTATTGCAGAGACTCGACTTACTGTGCACCAGCGTGTGAAGTGACAACACTCTCCACCACCAAATAATGGTCAATATCTTTCCGGTAAAGTGTGCAGGGTGGAACGGGCACTAAAGTGGCTGTTTTTACGTCGCATATCGCACATCCAAATTGGAAGAACCCCCATACATTAAATTACATATTAAAGTTTTATCGATGTGTAATCCATTGATATATGATTACTTGCAAAATCTTGCCGCTTCATTTCAAAATCGGCATTCAACACAGGTATATTTACGTGTATTTCAATGCGCCACTTTATTTACTGGTTGCGGGTCAGAGGTCAATTGCAACGTCGCGATATATACTGTATGTGCTATCGGAACGTAACGATGGTATCATTCTTCTTAAAGTTAAAGTTGAATCTGCAACAATAAACAAATGGATCCTCCCACAAACTGATAAAACAAACCTCTTACAGATATTGAAAGTGAAATCTTGTTTGGGGGAAATTCATGTGTGGATCTGAGCTAAATCGCTGATGTTTATACTGCCATTACTGGCAGAATTCGTACCATGGTAATTTACAACACCCACCAGGTGAAAGTGGATCATTGGGCGCATGCACATGATATTTTATTTGCCGGCACAAAGAGTTAAAAATTAAAAAAAAAAAATACCGCATACCGCATACTTTTCAATCCACTCATCAACTTTGAGACAACTAATTTTTTTTTTTGGCCTAAGCAAGCATTTGAGACACTTCAAAACTATTCCTTATTTTAATCCTACAACTCCACCAATAATTTTGCACCATTTTGTTTCCAAATCGGAGCATCTTTAAAGTTTGTGACTCCTGTACAACTGAAATTGACCCTTTTATTATTTTTGCTGTTTTTTAGCTTATAACTCTGAACTTCAGCCTGTAGATAGTACAACAAACTATACCTTTTCCAAATCCTTATGGTTCGACAAATAACATGGTAAAAATCTTTCACACCGAATGCATTAATTTAAAAACGTGACTCCATACAATCTTTGTCTAGGCCCTCCTTCCTTACTACCACATTTTCAATCACTTCATAATCACTTCAGGGGTTCCGGTTAGGCTGTCTACAAATTTTCATCACTCAAACCTTTTGTACTCAAGATGTGGGGTTACAAATGTCTGCTAGCGTCCCAGGCTACCAGTTAATATTCAAAATTACTTTTCCCATTAAGAAGTGATTGGAGTACTGGATCTTCGATTTCAGTTATGTTTTGAATATTTCTTTGCCGGACTTTTACAGAAAGGGACATAAAAAAAACACCTTGACAACAGCTTCATATCAATGGTATCCTAGAATCAGCTGCATATTGTGCGACATAACTGGCCTTGCTACCGTCATGTACAAGTCTCCGAAATGAACAAATGGATGAGCATGAACAGCGCCCTCTATTGGGACGCTGTGATTGATGCTAGACGTTTCAAAGAGACTGCTCCGGACCACTGATATATGAATATTGTTGTGTGCAGTTGAAACATGACATTACAAGGATGCAATATCTGTGAAATTGAGGCATAAATTTGCTACATCAGTGAAATGAAGGTTCAAAATGATGATATTGGTAAACAATGTTATACTTTCACAGTTTGACACAATGCAAAATTGTCCTCTTAGTTTTAGAGCAAGTTTTAAGCCATGGCGACCCAATTTGACACAAGATAGACGTCGGAATGCACGAGATATTACCTCTGAAAATCAGAAAAATCCATGCGGGAATCTTGCCTATAGGCCTACAAAGGATATATTTGTATGTGATAGCGCACCTCTTCTAATGCCTATTCCATAGAAAGACGTTGTTAAAACTAGATTGTATGATAAAATGGTATTGCCCGCAATGAAATTGAAATTTCATCAAATTTACACAATATTATAGCTAGTGGCATAAATACTTCAAATTTATGTTGTCAAAAGTGTTCGGCTTACAATTTTTGTTTGTATTATCATTTGTCATAATAAATGAGGACTGTCAAACAGCTGTGCTTTGTTCATCACCAAATTGGCAAGGAATCTTCACACCGCGAATTTGATATAGAATAGTGCGGGAACAACTGCGAGCAACACTACCGCAGCGGGCGCAAGTGCGTGATGTATGCGCGGCGCACCCCCTGGTAGCTAGAATCGCGCGTGTAAAATGGAATTATTTTCACGAGAGGAATAAACAAAGCCGAATTAAGTTTTGCCTTATTGTGATGAAACAAATGTATAGACCTCAATCAATCAGGATGTTACTATAGTTTAAACGGGCTTGTGGCCAATTTTTGTCTATCGGTTTCTCTATTTGATGGGGAGCCGACAAGTGTAGACGACTGACAAACAATTCCGCCGGGAAACCAAACTTTGTGGTTTTCGATGCTAGACGCGATAATGCATTATAGTGCAACGCCCTATTACGACTGTGCTAATATGATGGTTTAAACCATTAAAATGCCAGTTTTTGTCAGTATCGGGGAAAAGAAATGATTGGAAGCTGAAAATTTCAGGTGGTGGGCCAATGAGCAATACGGCCGGCCTTTTCATATGATATCAAAAATTGATCCTACTTACGCTTCTTAAAACAGGGGGTCCAAAACCGATCGGATATAAGCACCTTTACGTGAAAAGGAAAGGTAATGGCATCCGCAAAAAATAAAAAAAGTAAGCAACAGAAGAATAGGTTATACCCGGGGGTTATGCCACTAATGGGCTCCCCGTAAGGGCTAAAAAAAATCTCGGGATCGGTAATTTCTTGCATGGACATCTGAAAAAATTATGTGTTAGAATGTTGAAATGCACCCTAGTACTGAGATAAAGACACTGTGATGAGATTTTTGATTACATCTTAGTTTTACAGCCCATAAAGTGTAAACATTTTCTATAGTCAGTGGCGGAACCTGGGGTGCAAGCAGATTTTTCCAACAAAATATTTCTCTTGTTGTCCTGCCCCCCCCCCCCCAAAAAAAAGCAAAATATTTTTAATTTTCCAAATTTAAAAGAAATATTTAAAATTTCAAATTGAATGGCTCTTGACAAGTCACAAGGATTGAGTTTTTAAAAGGGTTACCAGGGGCAAAGATGCCCGCTCTGAAAAATGCCCAAAAAAAACACCCACTGGATCCGGCAGTGGTACCTTCTGAGCCCCACCAAAATGACCACCTACCACCATCTTTTCTCTTGCCAATTTGACTTTGCTCCCCCCACACTCACTGTAAAAATTAAATTAGGTAATTTCTACAATTAGTCCTATTTCTCTAAGACATCATTTGACTAATTGTCAAAAGAAGTCTAATAGGATGATTTTTGTTAATTTCTAATATGTGACCTGCTAACAAACCAGGACAAAGTGCCAGAGTACTTTTTAGTAGTACTTTTGGAGAAAGAGATCAAAAATGTGTGTTAAATCAATAGAAAACAACGATTCAAAGATATATTGAATTTTGATGGACAAAAGAACGTGCAATGTTTACATGTTATACATCTTTTTAAAGCTTGTTTTCACATGTCAAATCTGCACATATCTGAAAATGAACATTTCCGAACTTATCCGGGTTTCCTGGGGAGTACGGTCACATATGATATATGACCCAAAACTCCTAGTTACTTACCGTCAATAGCAAAAAACATCTCTATCAATGGTCGGCCACAGCCTCGATATATTGTTTCAAAGCACAGCCCAATCCTTCTGATAGCATAAAGCACAACTGGATGGTTCACACATCATAGACGCCAAAAACTGGTGGTCCGGAACCTTTGCACTGGAAAATGCTATGTGAGGGACGCCCTCAACGACAAACATAAGGACATCACTGCAACAAACTATGTTCGGTATTAATGCACTGATCTGAAATGCACAGTTTAAACAAATAGATAAAAGTAAAGAAAATTTGGCATTAGGTGTAAGTAATAGTCTTTTCTTCAGAGGGGGTCCCAAATATTTTGAGGGTGGTGGTAATTAATTTTTGGAACATGGAAAATGGGGGGGGGGGGGGGGAAGCAAACACTAATGGAGGTTTACTCAAATCAAAAAGGCTTAAATTACATTATATCCCGTAAATAGACTATGTATGATGTCTTTATTTTCAATGAAAAATAACGCATATGTTTTAAAAGGACCACTGGCACATTTGAAAAAATAGTATGCCTCATAGATTTTTTCACAGTGATTATTTTGCCATTGTTATAAAGCGTGATATACATTAACCCTCACCTGAAATGATTAAGCACAAATTCAGCATGCTTATGGTAAAAAGATCAATTTATAATTAATATCGCCGTGCATGAATTCAGCCAGACGACGGAAATGACGTTTGAACACAAGAAAACATATGCCAGAGTTGGACTCTAAGCGCATTGCCACCTTTGACCAGTCTGTGACCTTTGTGGTTTATATCAATGAGTACGAGTCTATGATATTCATGTGTAACACATTAAAGTTATGGACAAACTTAAAGCGTTAGCCTAAAACTTACCTGGATGTCTTTAGTCTCTTTTTGGGGTATGTTTTTTATGTGTAAAATATATCTCTGTTTATTTCCAATGGCCTATGAATATCATTTGCGAGCACAATGTAGAAATTTCATATTTTCTGACAAATGTGCAGTGCTGCTTAACCCTTTCACGGGACTTTGGGTCAGAAGTAGCCCAGATTGAATATACATAAACGATTCATGAAAAGCTTTAGCATGACCTTGGAAAATCAGAAATAAATTTGTGCCTAAAAATAAGTCATTTCAAAGTGCGACTCGATTGTATTCCAGTAATCTAGTAAATTGCGATATCAGGAACCCCCTGGCCGACCAAAGTGAGAATTAGCCTAGAGGGCAGTTAGATTTGAGTAAAGTTAATTAAATCGACAACATACTATCAAATATATGATAACCTCTTGCAAAAAACTCAAATCTACCAGTATAATCAGTACAAACTGCTGTGCCAGTCCAAGATTTGATAAAGTTACCATGCTGCATGGGTGCACAACTCTGACCGTTGCGCGCCGAGATTTCAATAAGGTTGAATCTGTTATATAATTCAGAGATACATAAGAAAATAGGTGGCAGTACTCAGGAGGTTTATAGTAGGCCAATTACATTGTTAAATCACACATGGTGTATTTCCCAATCAAAGAGTTTGCAGTCAAAAGTCTTACGAAATTCATGAGGGCAATGATTTTTCTTAAAAATCTAGTCTTCAACGTTTTCTATGGAGAATGGCATATGGAGGGCCTTCTAACATACAATCATGACCTTTGTAGGCCTATATGGCAAGCTTTCCTCACAATGGATTTGTCTGATTTTTGCGAAAGTAATAGCTCTTGCATCCCTGCTTATATTGTTTGTCAAAATTGTGTCGCCACTGCGTAAAAAAATTGTTTCTAAAAATTAAAATACAATTTTGTTTGGAGTCAAACAATTGTGTGATGCAGCTCTACCTTTATCATTAACACTTTTATATCCAGAAATTGAAGAAAAAATTAACTAGATTGGTCTCAGGCTTTCGCGCTCACTATATGAAAAGAATATAATTTGTGGTCCACTCCATGACCTTTAACTTTGGCACATGACCTTGACCTCATCACAATATGAGGGATCCCATGTGCACCTATGACACAGTTTTGGTTCCAATTGGGAACTTCCAACTTTTGAGTTCACTTTAAAAAAACTTAAAACAATTTAGTGACACACACATCCACACATAAACACGGCAACAGAGTTGCTAAGTGTTCCTGCCAGCTATAGCTGCGGCCCACACAAATTAAAATAAACAAATTTTTAAGATTTTTATTTTAAACATTTGTTTTTTTTGGTATAAATTATGCTAGAAATCTGGAAATTTCTGGTAAAAGTTACATATCTGATTTCATTTAGGCATGTGCCATTTTTCTGGACTTCATTCTCTTCTCCTGAATCCCATGGGTGAGGGCGAGGGGAGGGGGCACACTCCATTTTGGAAGTGATGTGTATCACGTAAGGCTGGTAAACCCCAATTTTTAAGCATTGTTGTCACTTAAAGACCCATATGTTTTCAAATGTACCACTGTCACCCAAAGACTCATGTTTTAGGAATGTTCATCCAAAGACCTGTTGTTTTTAGAAACTCTACAAAATATTGCCCTTTGTTTGGAAACTTTTTAAGAATTTGTCACCCAAAAACCCTTATTTCTGATCAATTTGGGGCTTTCTCCAACCAGAGACACCCCTATTTTTGGCATGTCCTCTGTCCCCAAATGCCCCTGATTTTTGACAGAATCAGCCTTACAGACACCTGTATCCATAAAAACCATTATGTGAATGCCCCAAGCCCCAACTCATCCAGCGGCATAACCAGCTTCCCCCCCTTGTAGAGAATCTTTTTCCATTCCCTGAAAATTAGTGAATTTCTGGAAATTTGCAGTGAAACAACATAGGCCCCTATACTATCTACTAACAAATTTTTAATAATTCTTCTCCCACCCCCCCCCCCCGAATAAGCTGGTTAAGCCACTGCTGAACTCATCTCATTGTTTCGGAGAAACCTAGAGTATGATACACTTGACCACTAAACCAGATCTACTGATAGGAGCTTTATAACCTTTACCCTTTACCTGCAACCAACAGCTTTAACATACAATGTAATTTTTTGTTAAAGATGTCTCTCAAAACTTTTGGCCACCTGTCAAGAAACACTAACTAAAGAATAAGCTATATTTGAGCTCCTTTTGAATATATTTTTGGATAACGATTTCAAAGTTGGTAAGCACGGCTAATTCATTTTTGTAATGAAATGGTGACTGCCGACTGCAGTCCACTCCAGTACTGAAAGAGGGTTTAATTTCATATCTATGATAGGGTGGTGACCGATGACCAGCAGCAGATATTTGTCACAAATCCGGAAAAATCACAACACTCCTGTAATGACTGCATGGAATTCAATGAGCTGAAATCCAATCTTGTAGACTGTTCTATGGTTTGCAGTGAAACCTATTTCACAGCAGTAAGGATAATAGTAATTATGTTAATCGCAAGGAAGACTGGCAAATGAGATTGACCATTGATTCCACGGTCATCACCACTCTTGTGTTGGTGTAACAAACGCTCCGACTCTTAGACAAAGCAGGTGAGTCTTGTAACCATCTTAGAATTTGATCGGGCCAATTGTATTTGAAACTGATATATAACTTGTGAGATGTAGAGTAAAATCCAGCCCACCAAATTAAGGGCCATTGCCCGATCGCTAATGCCTCGTCCCCATAAACCCCAGATTTTACCGGAAGTGGTCAACACTTTGGTATCAGAAGAAAGCTACTATTTTTCTCTCACATTTACCCTAAGAAATCTTAGAGCCAAAGATGTTTGTTTTTGGAAGTTATGATTGAAAATGCATCCCATTTTTGGTCGACAATATAATAGTAAGGTCCATAAATATTTAGCAAGGAGCGGACAAAGTCCAAAAAATGAAGTTCGTCCGTCCAATTTTAGAAACTTTGGCCAGATTAGGCTTGGGTCATAATGCTTGTCCTACAATTATTAACATCCCTGTGGTCCTTGTTGCCCCATGGGCAACGCAATTCAAAATGTTAAAAGGGGCAAATGTACTATTTTACGCTATTTTAAAAGGAAAAATAAGGAAGTTTCTACTACTGACCCATAATCCCCACAAGAAATTCATATCAATGATGATGTTTACATAACGTATCATTGATGAACTTTATATGAACAGTTGTTGCCAGGCCTTCAGTACTTCTTTTTATCTCCAATTCTATACTTGAAAAATCCTCTTTTCTAATTTTTGCCAGACTTATTTTAACCACACATTTTTAGAACCACAGCAGCCGAGGTAGAGTTTTTCAAAATAAATCGTGGCATATATTTGAACCTTCATACCTTTGTTACAACATACATCGAATAAACTAACTTGGGTGTTTGTCCTTTTTGTTACACATATTCAACAAAAGTTGCTATTTTCATGAAAAAGCAGTTACCACATTTGAACCATTTTTCATAGTGTAGGGTATTGCAACAAATCGCAGACATGTAAATATTTTCCATAGGGAATTAAATTATTCAGCTTTTGGGGTAATTTAAAGTTTGTTGTCCTTTCTTAAAAGAAGTAATGGCCGCAGCAACCTTATAAATTTCTAGTACAAACCATTCTATTTTGGTATGTTATTACAAGCTATGTACAATGGCATAGAGCTTAAGGTTTAGAAATTTACGGTTAAAGTTTAAAAATGTGGTCTCATTCAAGAAGTAAATGTCCAATTGTTACAGAAATTGGGTCATAGAAGCCCCTGGAAGAACCTCCATATGCATACTGATGTCAAGGGTCACATACCGTTGGTAAAGGTCAATGAGGTCAAGTTATAAAATGGGTTGGAAACATGGAAAATTGTCATCATTCAAAAAGTAAAGTCCATAGCCACAGAACTTAATCATAGATGCCCTTTGCTTAACCTCCATACGATGAGGTTCAAGGGTCACATACCAAGTCAAAGGTCATGTTGGAGGTCAAGTTAAAAATAGGCTGAAAACAATCAAATATTCGATCATCATTCGAAAGTAAATCCAATAACTACAGAAACTGGATCATAGACCCCCTTGTGGCCTTCATATGGCAAATGAGAAGCAGGGGTCACCTACCAGTCAAAGGTCATATGAAATCAAGTTATAAATAGTGTAAAACGTCAATTGGTTTTCATCAATAAGTAGTTCCAATAGCGACATAACTTGGATCAATAGATGGGCAGCAACCTTGAAAATCTTCATATGATGAAGGTCCCAATGGGCACATATCGGGATCAAAGGTCATGCGATCACGTTATAGAAAATAGGCTTAAAAATTGACTTCATTCGGGAAGTAAAGTCCAATTGCCACAGAACTTGGATGGTGAAAAAGATGCCGCTTGCGAAATTTCATATGATGCGATCAAAGGTCACTTGCCAATTCACAGTGTCATCTGAGGTCAAGTTATAAAATAGGAGTGAAGGAAAGGACAATTGATTTGTTAAATCCCGCATTGCACCTTTATACATTTTGAAAATATTTTTATGTGACTCTTCACACTCCATGATAAAGATAATATAGAAAGATTTCACCTTTACTATTTTTTTCGATAATAATCCTAGATTCTACCAAATTCCATTCTAATGCCGGGAATCGCTCAGTATTGATCCAAAACCATTACCAAAACAAAACAATTGGCGCCTTAAAGTAAACTAGAATTCGTTCTCAAGTTTTAAAGATTTAGAATAGAAAAGTATTGTTTTACCCAATATGAATTGATGAGAAAGCTTGAATAAAATATTGTGATTATGGTGTTTGAACCCCATCTTACCAAAACTGTTTTGCACACTCTTTACCAAGTGCACCTGCATAATGTTTTTTCATACGAAAATATTATTCCTTCAATTTGATGAATCCCTATGGGTATAAATTGTCAATGTCAAACCAAAAAGGGTTGGCATCTTGTGTGTTAGTGTTAATTTTCAAATAAAAAGGATTTATAATACTAACAGATATTATCATAGCGCCTTAGAATTAAGAATGATCAAAGCTCTTTACATGGTCTTACAGTTACGCAAACTACATAAATCTTAAGTACCATCTTAAAGCTACATCTTAAAACTATATACAACAACATGTAACTTTAATTTGGAAACGATATGTTTTCATTTTTTCGCTTCGTTTGAAATGCGTTTTAGGTTAGGAGACATACGCATTGGTGTAGGTAATTTGTTCCATAAAATGGTGCTGAATGCGGAAAGCTTGTTCCACCGTTAGATAGATCACTGTGAAGGCACCCAGCAGGGGGGAGGGGAGGCACTTGTATTCAAGGTGGATAGAATGCGAGAACACGAAAAATTCGTAAAAAAGGCCCTTTTTGCAACAGGCGATGTGCATTGATTAGGGTGGTCAAAACAACAAGTATGAAAAAAGGGTATGTTTTCTTAACCCTGAATTTTGTGGATATACGTGTTAGGGTATGTATACTCAAATTAAAGACACTATAGTGATTTGATAAATCAGAAAATCGTAAAAAAAATCATCAAAAATCAGATTTCGTCATTTTTGTAACAAGTATAGGTTACCTACCCTACCCTCTGCGAAATTAACCCTGATATTTTAGAGCCATTGCCTGTCCGTAAGGGCACTTACTACAACACTTATTTGAATGGAGAATCACTACGGCTGTTTTCTTTCCTTTCTTCCTTTTCTGTAGATTTTTTCAGTTGGAAAAGATAACTTAATACATTCTACGCCTTTTCCTTCACTTATAAACTATTCCTGCAAAAGTCAAATATTTTGACTCTTTCGGGTGGATCACTGATAGTGACTTTACGCAGAGATCAAAATCAATCAAAATATTTTGTAAACTGAAGCAAAAGCAAGATATTAAAGGTATATTAACAACAATTCAGCATTGCTTACATGTTTAGGGTAGCAAAAAAACTGGACAAAAATACGTCTTTAACATAGTAAACAAAAAAGACAAAATGCTTAGTTTAGGGGTTGTTTTTATGTTTTTCACAGCGGTGTAAAACACGTTGTTTCGGTGCATTTTTAAGTTCATGTTTCACTCATCCAATCCACCGTGGGATACAATTGCCCCCCCCCCTCCCGAGGAATGCACCGTAAAGTATGCAGTCGCGTGTACAGAGCTTTTTGAGTGGGGGAACAGGAGTAATTTTCCCCCGAAGTGCCGAAGTAAATATAGGTTTTATTTTAATAAAAAGTGATTCTCTGGAATGGATCCAACTGGGGACATGAAATATGTTCTGGAAGATGGGATTCGCAAGGGGCAAAAACATGAATTCATGTACTGTGTCAAAACTTTTGGGGCTGGGACCAGCCATAAGGCTTGGTTTTGGACAAATGTGGGGGGTCAACCTCTCTAATTGGGAGAGCCAATCAGGGGCCCATTTTTCCACCCCCACTTCCCACTGCCTTCAATATGCCAGACTGAGAGAACATAGTGAAAAACCCTGCTGAAAAAGATGTTTGTTTTTAAGTCCGCAGTTTACTTTTGATAGTGTGCTTTTATGGATCCACGTTATGCTGAACCTAGAGTAAGGCTGAGACAACATGACTGTTTAGAATTTAAATTCTCCATCTACATGTATTTTATTGCATTATAACATATAAAACTTAGATTTAGATTACATAACAATAGTGAACACATATACCATTCTTATAGTATTTTCACTAAAGGTTTCTTTAGTTTAATTTTCTATGGCAAATGTTATTTAACTGTGTTTAATCGGGATAGCCATGAACTGGAACCAACTCTTGAAATGCACGCAGATCTCCAAATTACAACAACCAACTAAAACTCATGAACTGGGATATTCCGAAAACGATTCGGTTTGCCTCTAGATAGAAAGAACTTCGTTTTTCTGCAAAAATATTTGATTGTATCTTGGGGCAGTCCTGTACTGACAATCCCAAATTGCCAATAACAGAACCACTCATCCCACTCACTCACCGCATGTGGGCTATTTTACTTATGATGCCATAATGTTACTTGGATCGTACACTGTAAACTTAAAAGTATCTTACTTGGTAAAGAATACTGGCACAACATGTGAATAATTGCATCAAACAATTATGAACCGAACACATTTGTACTGTATCGTCGGTCGAGTTACACATAAGTAACTAATGCAGCGTCACGGTGATCTTGTTTGTACCTGGATGACTATTAACGACAGCCTGTCACCCCGTAAAGTTACGGTTTAATGAGCATTATAATTACCACCCTTCTTATTCTAAATAACCACTAACAAAATTATAAATGTTCTTTGTTGTATGTGGGGTTGGAAATTATTTAGTTTGGGATAATCTATAATTATAATGAACCTACTTGTTTTCAGTAGTATAATCCTTAGAAATGACAGTTCTGTGTTTGTTTGGGTTTATGCAATGGTACAAATACCTTTGCCTGCGCAGTTGTTTTCTTCACATAACACAAATTAAGATTGACATTAAAATCGATTGTTTCAATTCAGATTTTAATTGAACATTTTGTAAAAATATTTGTGACACATATACACCTTTATGAGTTACAAATTAAATTTATTATTATTCATTACTCAACACCAAATCAGCCGCAATTTTCAGGGGCGTTTTTCATGATTAGTATATTAGATAAATGAATTACTAGCTATATAATTCGCGCATGCGCAAATGTTCAATTCATTTTACATTAAAAATATATTTTTTTTATTATTTTAAACAATATTTTGTCATTTACATTTGCCAATATTTTAATGTTTTGAGTAACAAAAACCGGAAAATGTAATTACACATACAATTTGGAGACAATTTACAAATGGTACACTTCGATGAACTAGTACACAACAACAAAGTGATAATCCCAGCAATTTTCACGTGTATTTGTGTTGAACATACTCAATGTTTATGTTCCTAATGGACATTAACCAACAACTTTCACTACCTGGATTTTTTACAAGGGTTCAAAGTTTACCTACAATCAGCCATTTGAAAAAGTGTCAAAATTAGGGGGGATTTTCAAACATCAATTTTGGGGATTTTCCAGGATGCGCATTCTATTCTAATTGAATTTGGCTAATTTTTATACACCAACATGTACTAAACAAGAACATATTCATACAAAAATAATCTTACCAGTTAACACTTCTTATCTGCAATTTTTTAAAAAAAAAAACTCAACTTTTTGAGATTTAAAAATGTAATTTCTTGCAATTTGAGGTATCCCACTTTTTCCTTCTCCCCCTGTTGCCATGGCAACAAGGCAAATCAGATTTTTCCCACATTCATTTTTTTCTTGAATCTACGTCACTAAACCCTCTTTCCACACAATAATTTTCAAGAAATTTGATTTTTTCATTTTTCCGCATTTTTTATTTTGGCTCAATTCTTCCAGACCTGCATTCTTAATACTCCTATGGGGTTACAAATCATGTTTTAGCCCTCTCGCATCACAACGGATGAAATATCGGCCCAAACTTTACAGATTGTGGGTTTTGGAGTGAAGGCCAATCATCAAGATGAACCTTCATATCCGTAAATCGGACCATCCCCCTTGAAAGTGGCATTTTCGTGATTCTAACCCATTCTGTTTTGTTCATGCTTTCCGCTAGATATCCTCAGTGGCGTAGCCAGGATTTGTTTGACGAGGGCCAGATTTGTGGGGGGTGGGGGCTGGAAAAAATTTCGCCATGCAAAATACTAATAGGGTAGTACTATTGACCATAGAGTTTATTATATGCAATTCTAATGTCAAGTCTATCATGCAGCCCAGCTTAAAACAGCTTACAGCTTTTTAGACAAATGTACCGAAGGACCGTTATGTACCGACAAAATATCTTGGTCGGGGGGGGGGTGGGCCGGGTCACATGTCCCCCTGCCCCCCTGGCTATGCCAACTGGATATACTTGCGAAAGCTTATTGCCAAAATTTCAGTTGATTCTGATCTTGTGTTTTGTGTTTGAGCAAATTTTCATATCACAATCTCCCCTAGACCACTGTACATTCTTTCTGTCCATGTTACGACAGGAAAAATACAAAATTGTTAATTTCTTGCAGATACTTTTTGAATTTTCACGTCAGATTGGGCACAATTACTTTACTAGCCGTACGTTCAGATAAAGAAAATCTCAACTTTTTTAGGTAATTCGGGGACAGCTGTGGATCACAAATGCCCCTTACGTTGATATGCTAGCAACAATTTAGGTTCCTTTTGTTTTTATCCATAATGAATTCTTGCATTACAAAAGAACTTTGCCCTACACATTCTAAGCTCATAATGATAATATCAGTAAATTTAGGGAGCATTGAAATTTCTCCCTATAATGTTAATAAAGGCTTATTAACACATAAGAGTTACATTTGTGGATCCTCGTACTCATTCTTTGTCTATGGGCTTTTGTACACATGGCCGTAACACCTACCCGCTCTGAGGGGGCAAATTTCCGAGTCATGAAATTTTCCCTCACAGGGGGGGTCAAAAGGGCCAACTGTTTTTTTCCCATCTAAGGGTTAAAAAAGGCTGCTTTAGCATGATTTTTGACATTTTTTTTCCCGGCAAATGCTTTTGGGGGGGGGCAACCTGCCCCCTGCTGCGCACTGATTTACACTAGTATCGCTGAGAAATGTGTATTCCAGAATTAAAGAAACTGCACATTTGAAAAACTAGTGCGTTCCTCAAGATTTTGCAAAATCGTATTATTTTTGCACGTTGTGAATCTTTTATATACAAAAGCCCGATCCGAACTGATCTAGACCAAATCAGCTTCCTTATGTTAACAGAACGATGTTATAATTTAACGTCTCCGGCTAGCTTAATTCACAAGACCGACAATTGCGTTTAACACAAGCCACGCCGCCGTATGGATGTTTCCCACGCTATGCATACTGTTTGCCGGTCCTAAAATCTTTGTGGTTTTAAGATCAGTGAGAGTACGAGTCAAAATATAAATTTAACACAGTTGTTGATTAAGTTATGGAAAACCTTAAAAAGTTGGCTCATTACCTGGATTCTTTATCCTCCGTATCAATGTCCCTATCTGTTTTGGGTATGTTATTTTATTGTAAATATATCTCTTTCTTCCAATGGTCGAGACTATCATTTGAGAGCAAATTGAAGAAATTTCATGATTTTGTGAAATGTGCCGTGCAGCTTTAGCAATTCTGTCTGTCCGGGGCCAATTTTATGCTAGATCACACGTTTGTATCACAACACCCCATAGCTACTGTGTTGTAATTTCTGTCCATTACGGACAAAAAACCCACCACCCACCCCAAATTATGAATTTCCTCCAGAGTCAACAAATTCACATTTACGATAGAGACACATATATACTTTTTGCAAACATTCAACTGATATTAAAATCTTATTTTTTTTTTTTTGCAAGTCGGGGTGAATGCTGAGCACCAACCAATGAAATTCCCCTTAAATTGGCTCTCAATAGCTAATCTCACTAAAAACAGCCTATCATACAAAAACCCTGCAACAAAGGTGAATTTTTATTGTACTTCTTGATGTTATTTTTCCAATTTCCCTCTCCCCATTTTCAAAATCTACCCCACCTGTTTTTAACTGTTTGGGTGCATTGTAAACAAATGTCACCCCCATTGTCAAACTCTGCACACATTTTTTATTCTCTTCGCTTCGTATTTTTTTTTAAAATGCCTCCCTTTTTTCAAAATCTGCCACCCCATCTTCAAAATCTGCATCCCCAGGTACAAAGCGATTCTGTCATCCCTCTTTGCAGATTTTAAAATCCCCCCATATTTTAAATCAACCTCAAAATAAATGCCGGCTATCCAAACCATTTAGAAATGACTGAATTGCATTGACCTTCTTTTTTTTCTCCCTATGCTTGTGAGTTAAAGACCCACAATCATGGTCATAATTGTGGAGACAACCTTGCCTCATTAAATGATTACATGAATGCACCATGCAGGGGTGTCCCAGGCCATTTTTTAATGGGGGGGGTATTGAGGCCTGTGTTTGCTGACAAAACCAGGGTCTGAATTCAGGAATTATCAAATTCCAAATATTTTGTTCATTCGCTTGAAATTCCTGAAAGAGTGGGGGGGGGGAATGACTTGCCACAGCACCCAACACCTGTCATTCATTCTGCTCTGCAACAAATAGGGGAGGGGGCAACCGAAATCCGCCCCTCAAAACTGTCCATTTGCCACCATTCGTTGCCTTAAATGTATTTTTTGATTCCATTTTTGTTCTTTTGCATTATTACCCCATTAGGGTATTTAATTAATGTTTAATTTATAAGTCCGTCTCATGCAAGTACCCTACAAAGTTTATCTTGTATATCTTGGTAAGTTTAGTACTCTTGCACTTAACTTCATTACTATGTTTTACTCTCGTTAAGTGGTTGACTGATTACTATACTATTCTATTTGAATGGTATCATAAGAGAAATTAAAGTATACTTTTTATTGATTTGTAATTAATATAATATTATATTTTGTATGTTATAATTTTTAAAATGTCCTGGCCTTAATGAAGAACAGTGTACATCTTGTAATCGTCCATGAAAAGGTTACAACACACACTTAACTCACTTACACACAGTGTCTATGGAAAACAGGCAACTTTGAGCATGTTTCTTTCAACATTTCAAAACGCTCCAGAAGAAATACAACAACATAACCCCGAAGTTCAAGCTGAAATCACCAAATAACCAACTTTTGAACATATGATGACAAGAAAAATTTTTAGTTACGAAATCACCAAACTCGCCCATGTCAGACCGGCAACCCAAGATTCTCTATAGAGTCGCCAAAGCTAGTAATTTGCAAATCGATGTGAAATTGATGACCACGGAGTAGTTTCCTCAAATTCAATGTCCAAATGCCGCTTAGTTTGAGAAAATATACCAGTTTACACATGTCAATCATGAATTTTCATCACTTCCTTATATAATAGTTGCATTTTTCAACATTTTAAAGCCCTTTTTTCCAATGCCATGCAAGAAAGTAGCCCAACTCAAGATTTTTGATCCTTACGGCAGCCAGGTTACGGTGTATAACCAAAAGTTACCACCCAGTTTAAAGAACAAATAAAACACACTAGAATTTCACACGTTCTCGCTTTTGCGCTTGCTATATTCAAAGAATAATAAGCTGTGGGCCGCCCATGACCTTTGACCATGGCACTGACCTTGGACCATGGCACATGACCTTTGCCATGGCACATGACCTTTGAATCACCGAGGGATTCCATGGTGACCCTTGAACCACTTGGGTTCCAATTGACTTCACTTTTCAATTGAGGTAATTCACATTTTTAGCCTTTTTTCAACTTGCCTCACATACCTTTGACCTCAACATCATGAACCTCGGACCTCATCAACATATGAGGATCCCATGAATGACCTATGACAGAAGTTTGGTTCCATTTTGAACTTCAACTTTTCAATTGGAGGTCAATTTTTAAAAAACTTAACATTTTAGTGACACCAGCAACACATCCACACACACATACATACGCACACGGATTGCTAAGGGGTCCAGCTATACCTGCCGGCCCACAAAAACCAACAAACGTTGAATTTCCGACAAGTCAACATTTTTGGACAGCCCTGTGAACACCTCCCATGTTTATGTTGCATCCCATACCAAAAGTTGTAAAAAATTCATATATTAATTAAATCGGCTTAATCTATTTTTTTTCAATTCTTTAGGCCGCAGGCCATCTTGAATTTGAATCAGAACACCTAGTTTCCTAACGTTCTAACTACGAGAGACCGGCAGGCAAACTATGTACTTCCGCAGTAAACAGATGACAGCATTTGTACGATTCTACAGGATTGATTTGATCCGCAATACTACAGCAGCCATGCACCCCTGGAATGGACCGCCTGGATTGCTATGTGGGCAAAACTTCTATGGTTAGAGAAATTACCTCTCCAATCCTCTACGATGAAATTTTGGGCGTACCATTTTGCATCTGGCAAGTTGAGACTTCAAATCTCGCAACCAATACAGATTCCACTTAATGAATTGAAAGGAGAGGGATTACGAGAGATGCACCACCTCGGAATTTATCTTTCTCGGCCCTAAGGGGATGTATCCCCTTACAGTCAAGGTATGTCCAGTGACAGGATAATAACCAGCATCTCAACACAGCTCCACCATCAAGTATGCATGGATGCCGGAAGTTATGCTGCAAATAGCGCAAAACTGACTGCTTTTAAAACAGATCTTTGGCGTACTACAATGTCCTGAAATTGTCACAAATCTACCGGGGAAGCACTAGTGGTAACCAGCTTCAGTTGCATGTTGGATATACTGCAAATGTTAGGCCTGCTGATTTTGAACTTTGGAATGGGTCAAAGGTCATATGCCAGTGTCAGATTGTATTTGCTGATTCCAGATGCTGTTGCTCCAACTTATCGCAAAGCTTTAATGTGAGATTTTTTTTCCCCCAAAAACAAAGTACTTTTTTTTTTTTTTTAAATTAATTATCCATGCCATTGCCTAGAATATGTTCATCAATCATCAAGATGAAGTCCTTCATGTTCCTTTCACATTGTGCCAATACAGCTCAGTCACACAGCCTATATTTGCTAGAAACCACTTCCAGACTGCTCAAGATTTTGGTGTCGATTGGCCATTTAAAAAAAAAAACGAGAAGAGTTTTTTCTTTTTCATGTGTAGTTTGGGCAAGATCTGGCACGTCCCTGTAGCCTTCTGGCAGTCTTCCCAATTATTTTCTAAAGCCCACTTCCAGACTGCTCAATACTGGTGGCAACCATTAAAACACCCTAAACATTTATGCATTTTCGCAAGCTTTTGTTTGTAGGAATGCTAAATGTCTAATTTTTAAAATGAAAAACGCCCGCTACTACAATTTAAAAGTGTTTGAATATATACGTATAGAAAATTAATACAATGAGTTTTAAAATGCTATGATCTACAAATCAAACAGAACTTGCCTTCTCAAGTGGTTGTCGATTAAAGTTGTAAAAAACGGCTCTTTTGACGTTATATTTGGCCACTGTTTCTACGGCTTGTGAGCAGATGCACCTATTTTTTTTTTTACTAATGGGGATGATAGGATACAGGCAAGTTCAAAACAAGGTTTGAGGTTTCTTTTGTACTTGTTTGTCCAATAAACCTTCCAAACGTTCTCGGTAGGTGGTCTACAACCAATCAGTGCAATTTGAAAGAGAAATTTATAATCCTCAAAAAATCTCCCCTGTCCCTTTAAATCAATGTCCTCAAATTCACACACATTCAAGTGTGGAACTTGTTGCCAGCATGTGTGCATCAGGAATGACCCATTTGCTTTGTCAGTGATGCATTTCTCTATGTCGACGTCAATTGTTCACATGCAGTGACAGTTTGCTAATGCACTTTTCACTTTCAATCAATCCCGGCCCTGGGGGTCCCTGGGACTAGCGGGACTTAGCCGGGACTGTACATTTTGCTGTCGGGACACCCCCGCCTTTGTCCCCTCTAAAGTAGCACGAAATCCCTGGTAGCCGGGCTTACAAATTTTTTGTACATCCCCCCGCTATGTCCCGGCCCCTACTGCCGGGCTTCGTGTGACAATCCCCTAATAGTCTCGGCCAGTGGGGGCGGGACTGCTCTAAAACTCTGTCAATCGCGGCTCGGTCCTGCTATGCCCGACAACAGGTCTACTATAGATAAAATCAACTACATTTGGGATCGTCTGGAGTGTCAGAACGCGCGGAAATCACCACTCGGAGTTTACTGTTTGAGAAATAAACCTCATTTAGTTGGTTTGTTAAAAAAATCCACATTAACCATGGCGATATCCGCCACGTACAAGCAGAGCAATATTAAAATCCTGCTCATATCGGTCAACAGAAACTTCAGCCAAACAACAAGATCATAAATGGTGATTGTCTTTTGTCTGCCTACTCTGGATAGTGACTTTTCTAAATCAACTTTGAATATATACCCATCCATACTCTGTCAGTGGGTATCCATATATTCCGACCCTGCCCAGGGGAGGCACTCAAGCATCTTTTGTTCCGAATGGCATGATGGTGATATTGCGCAGATAACAAAAAAAAACGTGGATAAAACACAGATATTTTGTAGTCTGCAATCACCATTTGTGGCTCCAATTGAATTGAATTGACTACTTCCCCGCATTTTGGGAGGACGTTTTGCATCTTTCTGACAAATTCTGAACACAACAATCAAGTCTTCATGCTTATTCCTACTTTGAGTTGAATTTTCCATGTCCAGTTTCGCCGTTCTTTGCATAGAAGGCGGGTAATATGGACCTCATAGGGTCCATATTGCCCGTCCCATAAAGTTTTTACATGGCAATATAGGGTTCCATATTAACCCCAATCAATATGCACAAAGTATCCAGCCGTATTTTTTAATTAGCTGTAAGCTAAGAATGTGATATCATGTACTGTGCTGGGTAACGTCAGTACCATATGATGCCATGGTAACAACCTCCGACTGAGCTCAAGAGAATATAGGGATGTTTTAACATGCACTGAAAAAAATAAAATTGTTGAAAATTTAAATTAAATATCTTTGGCTTTCAGGACACTCCCTCCATTAATCTTCTTAATTTCACTTGTTCAAGGATGGCCTTTCAAGTAGCACTAAAAGGGACACTCCCACCAGCCCTAGTTAAAAGTTACGAGGGGGTCATAATGCCCAGGGGGTCTATATTACTCCACCTTACCCTATCCTCATGCGTGAGACTCAGCCCATTGCGTGAGAGTTGACAACCAATTTTTACCTCCGACACCTCCTGTTTCAAGAGAGATTGCCAGCTCGCGCGCATTTGAAATCAGGGCGGATTGGTTGTTTGTTTGAGTTTTTCGTTATTTATTTTTTTGCCGAAATTGTTATTTGTACAAGTGAGTTTCTCAATACAATAAACAATTAAACATTCCTTCAGGACCATCTGACCGTGATATTTCTTAGGGGGGCCTGGAAAAAAAGGGAAAGTTTATTATTTTCATTAAAATTTGTAATCCTACTGGTTTCCAAATTATGAGAAAAACAGTAGTTTGGGTAACTTTTCAATTAAAGGCACGTTTTAATATTTGATTTGAAAACATTGTGTTTTCGCTTACACAAAAAGTTAACCTTTCCAAGAATCTTTATTGCCCAAGCCACCAAACCCACTATCAATATAAATGGTTACATTTTACTTAGAATCTTTCTTCACATTTCCAAACCAAAAAAAGGAAATTAATTGGGTCATTAACTAATTTTTGTACTTTTAGATTTATTACTTTTTCACTTATCATCAGTGTGCAAATTTTTTGTACGCTCCCGGCTTATGTCCCAGCTATCCAATGATGTCCCGGCAGGGCGGGGACAAGCTAACGTACAATTCCTTCCCGGTCCACGTCTCTGGCAACTCCCTGCATATACCCCGCTATGGCCCGGGACCCCCAGGGCCGGGAATTGAAATTGAAATGCATCACAAAGCTATTAGGCACTATCAGTGATTCACCCAAATAGTCAAAATATTTGAAATTTGCAAGAATAGCTTACAAGTGTCGAATAAGTCCGTAGGATTCTCATAAGTTACCTTAAGTGTTCCAAGATACGATAACTCCATTCAATTACGTGTTGTAGCATTGTCCGTATGGAGATGTAGTATTACTAAATATCCGATTTTGTCTTCATTGGACTGCTTTGGTCATCACTTGTAATTATGTTAGGATGCCTTCCATACTTGTTGAAACATAGATGCAAAAATCTGATTTTTAATGGATTTTTTTCAATTTTCGATTCGCAAATAAAGCGCCTTTAAAGGCTCAGAAATTTCAAGGATGGCACCCTCAATTTCTAAAATTATTTTTGCATATGCAAAATACTTGTCCCTATACTAATCAATTTCAAAAGGTTCTCTAATCCGAAACGACAATGTTCCCTGGCTCTTTTAAAGAGACAGGAGAACTTCCCCCAAACAGTGCCCCCTTTATTTTATTCAATTTTTTTGCATTTTTGGAATGCTTGCCAATGATTGGGATCACACCTAGAGTGAAGTAAGCTATACACCATTGTTATGTAATAAGAGCATTAGATGACGATTTTGCATTTTCGGTCCGCTTTTCCTATGCATGGGCGATCATCGATATCAGGCAAGGTCAAAACATAGCTTTTTGGTTTATCGTTTGTTCTCGGTTGACAAAAAAAACCTTTGAAAATGTTTCTCCCACTATCAATAAATTTGTATCCTCAAACTACTCCTGCCATTTATCCCATTTTACAAAGGGTTCTGTAGTCAAGAGGTCAACCACCCTCATTTAACAAAGGTTCTTTAGCCCAAAGAGCAATATAAAATTTCGGATTTGAAGAATTCGGACTACAGAACCCTTTCAGGAAAATTCGGACTAGAGAATCTTTTCCATCTTTCACATCACCTTTTTAAACATTCACATAAAGAAATGTAAAAAATTCAGAAAAGAACCTTCAACTGAGGTTCAATGTTTTTTCCGGAGTAATGTACCCTATTTCAGAATTGGACTATAGAATGACAAAATTACACGTCTGAACCATAGAAAAAACTTTGGACTAGAGAACCTTTTTAAAAGTTCCAAAGAACCTTTGGATTACATGTGCCCCTTACACACTCTATGCAGCAGTGGACTATTTATATATATATTTTTTTTAACTGGTTTTATTTAATCTCGTAATCGTAGCCTGTAGCCTAAATTGCCATAGACATACATCAAACTAATCAAACAGAACTGCACGTCAAGGCAGCTGCTTAATCAGCGCCATGTTCCAACATCCAAACAAACTACTAAACACAAATACACAACCGAATGGGACATGGAAGCTTTCATGGTTCCTTTGCCCATATCAAATGAACTATAGGAGTGGTAATTCTGATTTTAACCATATCACTTATACAAATTAAATCCGAATTGCTAACCTTTGATACAACCAGCAAGTTGACCCACCGAGATTGTGAACCCGGCCCCTGGGTCCAAAGGCAAGCTCTCTAACCCGTAGACCACGCCACTCTCTAATTCACTCTGCATATGTACGCATATACAGCAGCAATGAGTAAAGCCGCTAACAAAATATGCGAATGTAGTGCGAGTGGATGAAATGTCCATTTTGCACGCCGCATACTGGCGTAGGTGCTATTGAAAACATGTGCGTCGTGCATACCGTTTATTTTCTCAGTGGGTAATGTGTTGTTTAATTTCCAAGGTAAATTAAAACTCCTGTTTATCACTAATTAAGGCAAATTCCTTTTTGTTTTCGGTTGTGTATGAATTAGGTTAAAACTGCGTATTTTTTGCTCAAAAAATAGGACAAATCCATGCACTTGCGCTGAATTTTGATGCTAGTCCAATGCATTCGCTCCTGCCGAGCTTGTGCATTAGACGTATCAAAATCTCAGTGCGCGTGCATTGATTTTCCTTTTTCTCGCAAGTAAATGCGTAGTTTATTAACCATAAATAAACATACATCCTTACAAGTATGTTTATATAATGGTTAAACATTCATTTGAAGCCAGCATACAAAAGTGTATGCTTACATATAATACAGAATTATCATCCTCTAAATTTAAATGTTACCATCTTAGGCATGCATAGAATTTAAAAAATGTAAAAGGTAAACACCATATACAAGTAAATATTTTGCGGTTCTTGCAGGCGCGTAGCCAGCCCGGTGGTTCTGAGGGGGCAATTTCCCGGTAGGTGCAACAAATGTCCCGATCCAAAGCAAACATTTCCCGGTCCCAGGGCAAAGAATCCGAAAGGGGCTGATTTAACATGAATATCTGTGTTTTAGTTCCCGATTTCCGCTCAAAAATGTTTCCAGAGGGGGCACTCTGCCCCCTCTGCCCCCACCTGGCTATGCCACGGTTCTTGTCTTGTGTGCTCTTTATATTCAAAGAATATAAACTGCGGGCCAACAACCTATTTCAACTCGACCTCACATGGCCTTTAACCTTGGCACATGATCTTGGACATCAACAACATATGAGGGATCCCATGTTGCACCTATGACACAAGTTTGGTTCCAATTCAACCTCAACTTTTCAACTGAAGTGAAGTTTAAAAAACTTAACATTTTAGTGACACACACATCCACATATCCACACGCACAGGATTGCTGTGTGGTCCTGCCAGCTATGCTGGTGGGCCTACAATGAATATATGGGATGTATGTGTTTATGTGTTGCCCTATCTGTGTGTGTGGTGGCTTGGTTGACCCTAAATCACTTCTCATAGTTGAAAACAAATTAAAACAATGAATATTACAAAACTAGCAGTAGTGGAAGATATTGTATAATCTATCACTTCAATTTTTGAACTGTTACTGTAACATGGACAGATGCCAAACAAGTTCTCTGAATTCAACTTGTTTTGAACCTTTCAAATGTCAAACTTTAATTCTTCTTGTGAGACCCCAAATTCTCACCATTCCATTACTAAAAGTACTTAAAGTTAACTATTCCTGTAAACATTCACACATTAGTGTATAAATAAACATTCATAAACTATTTATTCTAAGAATAAACATTCATAAACATCAGTTTATTTTACACTAGCTTTCAGTTATGAATGTTATTTCTATCAAGCTATCAGTAGCAGTGCAGTGTAATACTTCAGATTACAGACGAGCACCCAGCATAAAGTTTCAGCAAGCAGCGTTTACATTTTCATTAATGAGACTTTTTCAAGTAGGCCTGTTCTGGAAGTCTTCAGGTCTTCAAGTTTGCCCTTTTGGATCTTCACAAACACCAAGGAAACTTTCTAGCAATTCTCCAAGATATTCATGACAACTTGTTTGATATCACATTGAAACAGATTATTTTGTCTAGTACTTGAAAACTTGTAATTTGCTGCTTTCTGAATTGGAATTTTGACTTGGAATATCCTTAACAGTGCTTGCATCACATAGAAGAAAAGGAGGTGTCAATAAAACATCCACTAACAGGACTCGACACTGGACAATAACAACAATGAAAGGTAATTAGTTTGAAGTTTTATCCTTAAAGAGACACTGGCACATTTGAAAAATAGTGCGCCCTCAAGATTTTTCAAAATCGATATTTTTGCATGGTTGTAAAGCTTTTATATACAAAAGCCCTCACCTGAAATGATTAAGACCAAATCAGCATCCTTATGGGTAACAGAACAATTTTATAATCAATGTCACCGGCGACATTAATTCAGCAGACGACGAAAATGGCGTTTAACACAAGAAAACGCACACCGTATACATGTTTCCCACGCAATGCACACTGTTTGACCGGTCTGTAACCTTTGTGGTTTATAATATCAGCGAGTATGAGTCTATGAAATTCATGTAATATACACATTTGTTGATTAAAGTTATGGAAAACTACAAATTACCTGGATGTTTTTAACCTCTTATTAACCTCCCTCTGTTTTTGAGTATGTTATTTTTATGTGTAAAATGTATCTCTGTTCTTCCAATGGCCTAGACTATCATTTGAGAGCAAATTGAAGAAATTTCATATTCTGTGAAAATGTGCCAGTGCCGCTTTAAAAAAATGTCTTATGGTTGTCATACTGCCTGAGACTTCATTAGCATGATGTGTGGAAATGTGAAAGATATAAAAAAAATACACTAAGTTTGTGCTACTTAGAAAGTGTTAATTTTAGTTACGTAAATAAACTAATTTGCAGATAACTCACAAGATACACATTTTAATCACTCTAAATAAAGTTAGTTAAACTTGACATATTGGAGATGTACTGACAACAGGGTCAAATTTTTATTGAGTACCGGTGTATGAGCATAAAAATTGAATAAACATTACTAGCCTAACAAGCATTGTGAAAGAAATTTTACTTCCCTAAATAATTTGCACTAGGTAGTCCCCGGGTTTCGTGATCACCTGTGTTTCACGATCACCTGGCTTGAATGACCCGGCATCAACAATCGACCCCACCAAGTCTCATGTCCATTCACCGACGTTGACCTCCTTTAACCTTAAATGACCCCTGATGACCTTCGATCCACTAACCAATACAAACTCAGTCTTTGAAAGGTCAAGGGGCACCCACCCATCAAGTTTGAGGAACGTGCGACCCCCGGTCTCTGAGAAAATAGACGCAGTCAGACAGACAGACACACCCGCAGACCACCGGTATTATAGATGACTCTTTAAAAATACACTCTAAACAAGTGTTTTGGTATCATTTTGCTACCCTAAAGGATTATGTTTATATAATATGCCTGTAACCATAGACTGACCAGGTTATAGTCTCTTATTGAACCCTGCACTGAAAAAGAAAAAAATGTGCAGTTGCGCACGTCATTGCTTTAGTGTTCATTCTCTGAATTTCGAAGGAAGTCTAAATTGTTAGGGACAAAACTTTGAAAAAAAATTTAAAAAAATAAAGCAATCAGCACATTTTTGAAGAGTGCCTCCAATTTTCAAAATGTCAAGATTTATTTATTCAAGGTTTATTAACAAAATATTGTTATTGCAGCAGAAGCTGAATTGCAACAATATTTAAATAGTAAAAGTGCATATATAATTAATATACACAAGATAGTAATATCTGTATACCAATCATGTTTATTCCTAAGCACATATATAAAAAAAAATAGTATAAATACATAGTCTCACTCGTTACCCTATGCCTGCGTAGCGTACCACACCACAAAAACGCACACTCGCTCCCCCACATGCACGCACATCCTTACCCAACCACACACTCCAACACTCACACAACACACGCATGCAAGACCCCTATTCCTACATGAACGCACACACGTCACATCACAACAGCATGCAGCAGTGCATAGAAAAATATTCTTAAGACTAATATTGCATTAAAAGCATTAAGGTTATCAGAAAACTTATTTATGGTTTTCACCGTTTTGTGCTGGTTATTGTCTAGTAAACTATATCTGTGAATGGTAATGACAAAGTGCATATTTGTCTTATAAAATTGGATCCAACTGAGTCCAATGCAGCAAATTGATTGTCGGGTCATGAGTTGAAAAATATTGGGCGAAGCGAAGCTGAGCACCGATATTTTCAACTCATGCGAGACCATAAATTTTGCATGGACGAACGAATGGACTCCAATTATTATGATTATTATGTTTTCAGAATCTTATCAATTCAAGACTGAGACAAAGACAGACTAAACAAATACGGTAACCGTCCCAAAATAACTGCAGTGCAGAGTCTTCCCCCACCATGCCAACCATACCATGCCTGCAGTGGGAGAGCAGGCCTAGCGGTTCGGGTGCTTGCCTCTGGAGCAAATTTACAAATCTAAAATCCCGGGTTCGAATCCGGTGGGGTCGTGCACTTGCTGGGATTTATTCGGGTCTATCAATTCTGGATTGATTTGTATACCAGTATTGTAAATCCAGAATACCGCTCTCCTCCAATGGTTCACTTGGAATGGGCAAATGGAGCATGAAAGAATCCCGTCCTTCGGGGACGGTTAAGCCGCGGGTGCCCGTGTACAGAGAGTCACAACTGTACATGTACATCGCAGGTCAGTGTCGAATAAGAGTAGGGTGGAAACCCCTGGACTGTTCCCAATCCGCCCCGCCTCAATCACGAGGGGCAATGTTACGGAGCGTCCGTATATGGATACAGCGGCCGGATCAGCACACTTAGCTGAATAAAATCCTTGACACCACCCCAAGCCATTACCAATGACTTGTGGATACGAGCAAACAAAAAAAAAAAATGCCTGCCACCCATGCCATTATGGCAAGTCATGGCCATGAGATGTACGATTGTGATTCATGTGTGTGTGCAATGGTACTAAACATGAAAATGTCGTTAACTGTGATTTCAAAATACCAACTTATCGACAAATTCCCGTTCAGCAACCACGTAGTGTTGTGCTATTCATCATGCGGTAACGTATACACAGTCACAGGCCGTGTGTAGACTGCCGAGACTGGCCAGAGAGAGTGCCGTGCTGCCTCGCTTGAAACTTGTTCAAAAGGTCGTCTTTTATCAATCCCCGGGTTTCAGACCAACGTCATTTATATCTTGTCCGGTCTGTTGTCTTCGTTCGTTCGTTAGTGGCAAGTCCAAAATCACAGGGAAGATCCGTCGTTCACCAGCTGATAGTTTCATATCCAGGTTGATCAGGCCTAGAATTCCTCTTGGGGTTGTAGACCTCACAGTCATCTAGGATGTGGCTAATGGTTTGTGGCTCTCCACAATCGCAGGTTGGTGAAGGTTCTACTCCGATCTGTTGAAGGAATTCTTTGTACGACCACGCCAGTTCTGGTCTGTTGAGGTTGACCCCATGCTTTCCATCAAGGTCCAGCATTTGGCTTGCTGATGGGCTGTCCACAAAAGCTTAGGTTCAAGTGAGAATGACCATTGCGCTCATACCATCTGTCATTGATCCAGGATGATGATGGTATTACTGTGAATGCAGAGTGTCATGAATTGGGGAGCAAAGTGAATCCTTGGAATTCTCTGATCCTCAAAGGTGTTGGTGGGGCTTACGGTACCAGTTTCATCACATTTCTTGGGGAGCTTGATCGTATGAAGGTTCCTCCTAAGGTTTGCATGAGCTATGCCAGATAGAATTGGAAGATATTCTACTGGCGTCGCCAAAAGGCAACACAACAAGTCTATTGCATCATTAAGAACGGACTTCAATTTGGGTGAATGTACGCTGTGACTCCATTACTGGTGCAGCGTATTCAGCGGTGGAGTATGCCAAGGCAACAGTGATGTATGTAGGTGTCAAAGGATGAACCCCATCCAGTTCTGCAAGCCTTCTGAGGAGGTTGACACGAGCCTGCGTCTTGGCAGCGACTGCCTTGGTGTTTAATGAAAGTAAGGCTGCGGTCCATTGTGACACCAATGTACTACGGTGTTGGGTCATGTGACAGTTTTTTCTCCTCTAGAGTGATGTTTAGTTTCTTTTTGCTCATTGATTTGCAAGGTGGAACACAGAGCTGACGTCTTGGTTTGCTGGTTTCAAATGCCATCGGTGGAAAGACATTCGGCTTACAGTGAATAGATCTTTCTGCAACACGGTTTCTAAGGACTCAAAGCAATCGGCAGCTATTCAAGCTGCCGTTGTCGTCTGAGTAGGAGGACTGCGAAACAATCTCCTTTGGCGCATATCGAGACGTAGATATGAAGAGACTGTGGTGCCGGACAGAAGATTGGGGACACCATTCCGAAGTTTGCGCTTTCTACTGTATTACCCATTTAAAGTTTCCAGGACGCAAGATCGTCTGGATTGAGAAGCATAATGAACGTGACAAGCTTGATATCAGGGAAGATTTTGCGTGGGAGGTAGAGTGACCTCGGTGCCAGGGACTGTATCGTACGCAGCAGTTAGGACTGCTCCAAACTTCTGCTTCTTCTGGAAGGCTGTATCTCGCTGTCGTTTAAACTAGTTGCTATATGATCAGTTGATATTTCTCTTCGAAATCCAGGGCTTGGGTGCGGGGTAAATTTGCTCGACCGTATCATTGATTCCTGCCGAGTATCAGTTGCTCAAGCAGCTTTATAGATGTGAGCTAGTAGCGAGAGGGTCTGTAACTATTGGGGTAATTGCTGGTTCTTGGGCTTCAGTATTGCAATGACAGTTGACGTCTTCCTCTGGAGGAATAGTGAGTCCATGCAAGTAGAAAGGAGGAGGTGGAGCCATCGCACAGCTCAGGTGCCATATTCTTCAAGAATTCTGGGGGGTTGTATTGCCAGGAGTTTACCATCTTGAGACACTTTAATGATTCGGTGATATCATCGTAGGTTGAGGTGGACATGGGGCTTGCCGGTGGGAGAGGTTTGTGAAGCGGTTTAATCTCTGCATTAACAGAATGAGAGTGGGCCCCGCCCTGAGTGTGGTGTGCCACTTTCCATTGTGACCAGTACTGGAGCGATGGAGTTTGCAGAGACAGGACATCGCTTAGCTGGACAGCTACGCGGTTTGAGCTTGTTGATGGTGTTCCAGGCCTTGCGGCTTGAGTGGGTAAAGTTGATAGTGGATATCTCCTCCTCCCTTCTGGTGCGGCTCTTTTGGCCAATGCCAGATCCAGTAGATGGTTGCCCTTTGCTATTCTACTCAGTATCGCAGTTGGTATTTACAATACGCTTTGTATAACTCGTTGCATTCCTTGTCCCAACAGGGGGTTGTTGTTGTAGGGATCCTTCTGCCTCTTGGAATGGAATGTTAGCTGCTTGATGGAGCATGGAGCAGGAGAAGTCAGAATATGCATCGGTGATGTTCGATGAAGCCGGGTATGGCAGCGTGGATGGACAGTTCGCTGGTGAGTCGTTTGAACTTGGGCCAGTAGGCTTTCCTGAAATTCCATCTCTTCTTTAGAGGCGGAGATCGGACCTTGATTTTGTCACGGTGACCAGGATAGGGTAATGACCTGATCTAGGAAATATAGGGAGGACCGTTCTGGAACAGCGAGATCGAATGTCGCTGGTGACCGTTGACAGGTCGGGACAGGTCCATGTCCCATGACTGGCGTGAATAGAAGGTAGGCGGATCCTTACTATCAAAAACGGCAGTTGGAGGTCTTGGGCTTCAGTCCATTCAAGAGCCGCTTTGCCATTATTGTAAGTGTTGGAGTATCCCCATTGATGTTGTATTCTACAGTTGAAATATCCGCAGACGAAGGAGCTCCGCTGAACTTACGGAAAGGGAGTTGAAGTCTGCTCAGCTGGTGGTGGTTATAGATGTTGGTGATGAAGTGGGTTCCCATGCTTCAAATTTAGCCACTGGGTCGGCGAATTCATTGAAGATTGCAGGGTTGATCTCACTTGTAAGCCTTGCTTCAAATAGGAAGCGCTCCCCCCATGCTTGTGGTGCGGAATGAAGCAAATAGGTCAAAACCTGGATTTGCAGCTTCTCTTCAGGATTCGCAGTGAGTTTCTTGGAGGAGGCTGATATTCACTCCTGTTCTACCGGAGAGCTGTAAGATGATGTCCCGCTTAGCAGGGGGAGTGAGACCCTAAACGTTCAGCTGCAGGATACAAACTTTGTGCTTCCATAAGGAAAGTTCTCGTGAGTGCTCAGCCACTAGGAATTGAGGGTGGGTCTTCAAGATGTTCACTGTGGGGTTTTAAAACACGATGTTTGGACTTAAGTGTTGAATCAGTTACCCACAACAGGTGATGTGGAAATAACAGGCCGCCGCGAGAAGTTCCACATGGACCCCAATGTGTCTGAAAAACATGGTAAAAAGGCCATTTTGGATCATGTTCAACACGTAAGCATTCATCGTTCCCATGCGATCAACAAAATGGCGTCGTTGGGATTGTGAGATTTTGACAATCACTTGCGGTCGAGGGTCGATCCAGTGGTCCCTGGTCGATCTATAGTCTCGATGCGTACTTGTGGAACACATAAGATCGGTATAAAAACAAACCCTACGTTAATACAGCAGTTATCGGGAAATGGGGATTGATTGCAGTAAAAAAGGACCCGGATTTGGATCCACTTATTAAAGTCGGGTTAGGCGAGACTTAAATGGATCCAATATGTTTTTTTTTTTTTTTTTTTTTGAAATTCTGGTTTTACTAATTGGTACAAATGAATAGGACGGTAGATTCTGAAAAAACATAATTAATCATAAAAACAGGATTCCCGATTACAATGTAATGGCAGAGCTGAAAATGCTAAAATTTCTGTCTGTCCAATGAAATAGTGTCACTCACGGAAATGGACTTCTAACTTTACTTGCCTGAACCAACAGAAAGCTAATGAATGAACGTAGACACGTACAGGTGCTATTTCCAGCTATTCATATTGGAAGGATGTTTCAATCAGTTGTGATATTATTGGATATCTCCGATATTAAGTATCCTAATTAGATCAGAATTTCTTCTTTTTAGATGAAGCCCGGGTCCTGGCAGCGTGGATGACAGTTCGCTTGGGAGTTGTTTGAACGTGGGCCACTTGGATTTCCTGAAATTCCTGCATTTCTTTTCTTTCCTGTAGAGGGCTTGAGATCGTGACCTTGATGTCACTGGTGACCAGGATAGGGCAAAGACCTGATCTAGGAAATCTATGGAGGACCGTTCTGGAGCAGGCTGGATTGGATGTTCGGCGGTTGACTGTTGACAGTTCTGGACACAGGTCCCTGTCTGTCCACATGATGCTTGAATAGAAGGTAGGCGGATCCTTACTATCAACAGCATTTGGAGGTCTTGGGCTTCAGTCCATTCAAGAGCCGCTTTGCCATTCTTGACAATGTTGGAGTATCCCCAATGCTGTATTTCGACAGTTGAAATCTCCGCAGACGCAGGACTCCCTGAACTACTGGAAAGGGGAGTTGAAGTCTGGCCTCAAGCTGGTGGTGGCGTTAAGAGGTTGGTGAGTGGGTTCCCATTGCTTCAAAATATATATTCCACTGGGTCGGCGAATTCAGTGAAGATTGCAGGGTTGATCTCACTTGTAAGGCCTTTCTTCACATGTGAAAGCGTCCCATTCTTGTTGTGCGGAATGAGCAATAAGGTCAAAACCGCTTTCGATTTGCAGCTTCTCTTCAGATTCGCAGTGAGTTTTCTTGGAGGAGGATGAATATTCACGATACTCCGTTCCCCCTGGAGAGCTGTAAGAAGATGTCACGCTTAGCATGGGGTGAGACCCTCAATGTTCAGCTGCAGGATACAAACTTTTGGGTGCTTTGCCATAAGGAAAGTTCCACTGTGAGTAGCTCAACCGCCTATAATGAGGGGGGGTCTTCAAGATGTTCACTGTGGGGTTTTAAAACACGATGTTTGGACTTAAGATGTTGAATCAGTTAGCCAAACAGGTGATTGACATTACAGGGCCGCCGCGAGAAGGTTCGACATGAACCCCATGTTGTCTTAAACATGGTATAAAACCATCCCTTTTCTGGATCATTTTGTTCAACGTACTGTAATCTTCCACTCGGTTCTTTCCCGCATGTCGGTATATTGACCCCGTACATTCTTCTACACCCCAACATTTCTTCTTTTTTTTTAATGTTTTATCTGTTTGCCAGCATCCCTTCGCTGTCTGTATTTTCTATCCATTGGTTCCCTGTTCGATATAAATAGTCTCGATACGCACTTGTTGAACACTAACGATCGGTAATAAAAAACGTACGTAATACAGCAGGTTATCGGGAAATATGGGGATTGATGTGTAAAAAAGGACCTGGATTTTGGATCCGACTTTAATTATAGTGGGTCGTAGGGACTTAAATTGGGATCCAATATGTGAATATCCTTGGTTTTACTAATTGGGTCAACTGAAATAGGACAGGTAGATTCTGAAAACATAATAATCATAAAATCAGGATCCCCGATTACAATTTACTGGCAGAGCTGAAAATGCTAAATATTTCTGTCTGTCCAATGAAATAGTGGTCAACCCTCACCACCTCACGAAATGACTTCTAACTTTACTTGCCTGAACCAACAGAAACGCTAATGGTGATGAACTAGACACGTACAATGGTGCAATTTCCCAGCTAATTCATATTGGAAGGCTGTTTTTCCCTCATTGTTGAATTATACACGATCTCCAATATTAATTATCCTATTACAAAATTTCTTCTTTTGCGATAGACACAAGGACCAGTTGAGCTCTAATCATCAGACAGGTATATTTTACTAGCTAATGACCAATAAAACTGCCAAAATTGCAAATTTCTGGAAAATTAGTGCACTCTTCCAAAATGTGGCTGTTAATTGCTTTTAAAATTTGTATCCTTTATTCATAAGTTAAAACATCAAATTATTTAAAATAACATTTCATTTTAAATTCATTTTAAGTATTTTAAAGTTGGGTCCCTATTTTTTTTTAAATTAAACGGTCTCATTAAACTCCCTATTTTAAAGACTATTTGGTGCACCCTGTGGCCACATTTGAAAATAGTGCACCCCAAGATTTTTCAAATCGTTTTATTTTGCAATGGTTTAAGGCTTTTAATTATCAAAGCCCTCACCCGAAATGATTAAGACCAAATCAGTCTCCTTATGGGTAACAGAAACGATTTATAATTTAACGTCGCCCGGCGCCTTTAAATCAGCAGCCAACGAAAATGGCGTTTAACACAAGAACAAACGGCACGCCGTATGCATTTTTCCCCCACGCTAATGCACACTTTTGATCGGTCTATAACCTTTGGGTTTGTCATATCAGTGAGTAAACTAGTCAAATATTCATGTAATCTACACTTTGTTGCTTAAAGTTATGGAAAACTTAAAAAGTTCCCTACAATTACCCCTGGATGTCTTTATCCTCATATCAATGTCCCTAGCTCTGTTTTGGGGTATGTTATTTCTATGTGTAAAATATATCTCCTGTTTCTTCCAATGGCCTATAACTATCATTTTATAGCAAATGGAAGAAATTTCATATTTTGGGTGAAAATGTGCCAGTGCCACTTTAAAGAAGTCAGTGGGGAATATTAAGATTTAACTTTTTGTGATAGCCAGTTTGGACAAATTTTTGTCCTTACACTCCTAACATTTTGTAGGTAGTACGTACCAACTATACTTTTTTTTTAAATCCTTGTAACAAGCACCACTTTGGTTACTTTTTAACAGCAATCCATCATTTTTCATTTTTGACCCCTGTATTTGAATTACATGTATGTAAGTTATCCACCAGTGGATCTTCTGCGACCACCTACGCAAAACGTCCACTAGTGGAAATAACTGCGCCCGGTGGTCGCAGAAAATCCACATCGAGTATCAGCGCACGATGGTGTATAAATAAATTTGAAAACATTATATAGGGCTATATATAAGCAGAGTATAAGAGAATCCATCCCGTGCGCTGAAACCAAACCCCAGTTCCTTATAAGCGGCGGTGGAATATTTCCGCGCACGGACGCAGT
>JAMKCH010012435.1:0-26800 GCA_023653785.1 Ophioderma brevispina | reverse complement strand
TGTCCATATTTACAATCTGATGTGAATTTTACCGATACTACATCAGAAAGATCAACGCATGCCGCCCCGGGACACGGCGGCGGCATGTCGGTAGGTTCCTTTGGTTAATTTGGAGCCGTCACATCGCCAAAAATATTCATTTGATGCCGCGCAGTTAAAATACTTAAAGACTCCAGTTGATGGTGTAAATATTTAGAACAAATCTTATTTTGTTTTTAAACATGGTAAGCATTTAAACTGAGTAAATGTTGTTACGTTAGAGAGAATCACAAACTGGGCGTCTGTGCAAGTAGTGGCCGGCCCCTCGGGGTCGTGGTCAGGCGCGTGAGATATTGACTCAGCAGGCAATAATATAGCGGTATCAAGGGGACCGACTAAAATGGACCACCCATGGTAGAGCCTGAACATGCAACGCGACGATCGTGCTGCATTGTATTGGAAAGGGGACTTTCACGATTCGGTAGTTGAAAATAAGACATATATTAGGTAGATATTATTGTTTGAAAAATGAATTATGATTTTTCATAGTTCATCATGTAAAGTACATGATACTGACTAATGAGGTGAAAAATGATGCGGGATTACTTTGCGTTACTGTACGTTTATATGCTGACTCGGAGCGTGCCCGACGTGGTCAGAAATTATGCCACTTCACACTAAATTCAACACACCTGATCCCACAATCACCCGTTCTTTTACGCACACGATTAAAAGGGAAGGTATTGGGTGAGCATTGTGAAATTTTCTTGATCATTAAAAACGACATTTTTTCGGAAGCATTAAATTTTGACTTCATTCAAGACATTCTAACCAGTTTATTGATTTTCTTTATGATGACTCTTGTTGCTTTCATTAATATCAAGCTTGAGGATTTTAATAGTGGGCTCCTTAGGCTTAAATAAACAACACTGTACACACAAGACTAACAAGTATGCATGTCACACAGCATTGTATAGGCATCCCAGTTTGCAACGCAGATGCGAGAGGATTACAGCACCAAGTACCAAGTCCAAGTAGCCTTGAGGTGCTAAAAGGATCACACCCCGAAATGCAACTGAAGCTTTGAGTTTACACGGAGCATGGGATGCCAGCGAGTCCGAGTTGCTCTTGACTAGACCACTCATATTGGGTGGTCGTGTACTAGTTCAGAGCATGAAGTAATAGCTATGCAGGGTCCATCACAATTTAAAACTGACTTAATTACACTCTGACTTATAAAAACCATACATAATCCACTGATTCTTATTTCTAACGGATGTGCGTTCAGTCAGTGTACTTACGAGGATGTTTGGCGTCATAAATGGGCAAAAGTAAAGAAAATTGAAGGCCTAAAGTATACTAAAAGTTGCCATTATAATTCCAATCGAAAACTTGCAGCAAACATGTTTTATAATACCTCAGAATTGCTTTTTTGTGTCCTATAATATTTATCGTTGACCGACTTACATTCACATGTTGTGGATGTCGGAATTATACCAAATAGGAGGTCGGTAAGTGAGTATTTTAAAACTTTTCCCCGACAGGTTTTTCCGTCGGACAAACCCCGCGATTCCTAGGTACTCTAACAGTACCGCTGAGAGGGGGGGGTCAAAGGGGTTAATTGACCCCGGGCCCGCGGGTCCTAGGGGGCCGGGGTCCTAGGGGGCCGTGGGTCCTAGGGGGCTCGTAACCCAAAATAAAAGTTCAGCCCTTGCGTTTGTGACATAAAAGTCAAAGCGGCGAGAGAACGTGAGAGAGAGAGGGATGGAAAGGAGAGAGCAAGAGACAGAGAGAGAGAGAGGAGAGCATTGGGGATACAGGGGCCAGTTTCCCCCTCCTGCGACAATGATACCTACTTACGTTGAGAAAAGATCTCTGTACCCCACGCAATATATCCATTTTTTAGTGCGGGCCTCTTTGGTGTTTGAGAAATTACACACAAAACCAATGTAAGAGTTGGTTGGTCATGAATTATAAAGTGGACTAATTACCAATTCCAAATTGTTTTGATCAAATATACATGAGGAAAAGTTTTTTTGGAAAGTGCGCAAGGGTTCCACGGGGACCGTCGTAATATGAACTCTTCATGAAACACTCTGTATTATTATTGAAACAAAAACTAAACCATCAGCTATATTTTACTTTTAAAGAACCGTTTATGCTTAACCTCTGTCATTAAAAAGGAGGAAACACTTACAAACTTCAATTTGTGTTCAATTACAAATTGTTCATAAGAAAAATTTGTTTTGGAAAGGAAACATTGCAAGGGTTCCGCCTCTTCGCGCGGGAGGGTGACACCCAGGTCAAATTCCAGTTGATCCCAGGTTAACTGGTTTCAACTGGAACAAGTTGAAATCCAGTTGATCCCAGTTGAATATCAGTTGAATTACTGTCCGGACGGAAAATGGAAAAATGGGATGAATTTAGTATCTGCCACCAATTAAAAATTCGGCACCTTTAACATGAGGTTTATTCCGTTAACGTTGCCGTAATCGTGCCTGTGGCCAGATACTAATTCTCTTCCGGAAAATTCAACTAGGTTGTTACTGACCAGTTGAACTCGGTGAAGACCAGTTACAAACAGTTAAAAACAGTGAGACCAGTTACTAACGCGAATGAGTTAGTCCGTCACGGGAAAGAGAACCAACTTTCAACTGGATCCAACTGGAATTTGACCTGGGCCCACCCCCTCCCCACACCCACCCCAACTGGCCATCTACATAAGCCGTTCACATATGAATAAACAAACAAAAACACCCCATGACCCCCATTAAGTTGCATCAACTACATTTGCAGCTCACACACATCCGCTTCGCAGCCACTGGAATTCAAAATCCCCCCCCCCCCATGAGTTGTCTGGAAAACGAAGTTGGTAAAAGGGGCCCGTAACTCTAAGGTTTCCCCGGGCCCGCAATTCTCTCGGCGGCCCTGACTCTAATTCGTGCCCGGGCTTCCGGCCGGGCTACGACGTGTTTCGAAGCTGGGAGCCACACCCCTCCACCCTAATGTCAAATCCTGCGATATGCACTACCGGCGGAATTTGCGAAGTTGAGCAGGTTGGGTCCTAAATAGACGATGTTATATTACCGAACGAACTGCTTCAGGTCCGACATCTAGCCGTCAGATGCTAGGACTAAAAAATTGAATAAAATGATAGAGTTATTGCATACTGAGTCATTTCACTTGATATTTGCCTGTGTTTTTCACAATTATGCCGATGTGAAAAAAATAATTATGATGAAAAAACGTCATCGAAATTTGTGGTCCTCGTACAAGATTTTAAAAATGGATTTAAAGTATTCAATGAAAAATGAGAATTTTCCATGTGTTTCTTTTTAAAAATTAAAATATACAAAATAAATGAAAATAATTTTATTACATCTAAAAAGCATTTTTATAATTTTATAGCAATCGCTCAATATCTTAGAAGGACAGTGAAGGTCAAATTTTATAGCAGACGATATTTTACAACAATGGCGACCGCTGTGAGAAATTTTGCCTTCAAATTACCAAGGATTTCAGCTTTATTCAATAGGACTGCAATTTGTAGAGGTATCTGATACATTATTTTTAGAAATCATAAAGTGAATTTTTAGAAAATAGTAAGTTCTATTAACTATATCTTAAGAATATGGACAATTATCTAATGTGAAACGTGAAGAAGCAGAATTCAACAGTCTTGTCTGTCTGAAACATATAGTCGCAGTTCATGAGTTGGGATTTTACGGGGGGGGGACACATATGAAATGGATGGGTGTAAGGCTGGCGCTTCCAAACCTAGGGCTCTTTGGGTGAGAGTACAGCGGTCCGGTAAGTACGTATTTCCTGTTTCTAAAAGTAAATTGAAAAAAAAAGTTGGCGTAAATTTAAACCAGTGACCCAGTCAGTGTTTGAAAATGCTCTCGACTGGAAAAATATATCGAAAGGCATTGTGGGAAAAATGGATGCGCCCGTAGCGATTGCGTGTTAACTTCTCTGTGTCTGCGAGCTCCGAAGTACCTGACAAAAACGCTCAATTTTCTCGCTAGTAGGTTCAGACCTAATTACGATACATATTCAAAACAAAACATAGTATCCTCTGTCTCTGATGCAAAAACCTCCATAGAACCCCTTCGTTTTCCGGAGATATTTGAGATTTAGTTTCATTTACACACATTCGCTATGACGGACTGATAACGTTAAATCTCTCGCAGAGTACCAATTTAGATAATATATTTCACAGTCTGTGACACAGACTACACCATGGGAAATACTTACCGGACCGCCGTAGGGTGAGAGACAGTCAAAATGCCCAGGGTTTTTTCGGGTGACAAATTTGCAACATTTTCCCAAAAAGATGCAGTCTTGTCAATTGATGTCCAGGCCCCTGGGTATTGGGCGAAAGTATGGTACGTACGAAAGCTATAAACGCATGCTGAAACAATGACATCAAATTTTGTGTAATGAAAAGTCCCATGTAGGCGACAAAACTACCCCTGGAAACTATCGACCCGTATCCCTGACCTCCATCTGTTCAAAAATCATGGAACACATCTTACATAGTAACATTATGATTCACCTTGACCAACACAACATACTTACTGATAAACAACACGGTTTCCATACAAAACACTCATGCGAGTCTCAACTACTCCTCACAACACACGACCTACTACACGCACTTGACAATAACATACAGACTGACGTCATAATAATGGACTTCAGCAAAGCCTTTGACACGGTACCCCATAACTTGATCGAGAAACTCTATCTGTCAACTGCGCCAGTTTACGGATAGAGACTTTAAGAGTGAAAATTCGGGCGGCCCTGCGTTGCAAAAATATTCGACGATGGACTTTGATATGTAAATTAGTTTCTCGCCAGTCGACTGCACTTGCAAAGACTTAAGCTTCCAGATCGGATTAACTTTTTTCACTGAAGATCCTTAAGCAAGGATTAACCTAGTCCTGCTGCTCATAGGACTCCGCTCCTATGTAAATTATCATATTCCCTTAACTTAATCAATGGAGGATTCATGCCAAAAGATTGTTGTACGGTTGACAAAATTTTTTGTCTTTTTTTTTTTTTTTTTTTTTTTTTTTTTTTAAAAAAAATTACTTGAAAGCTCTTGAAAGTATTCCTTAGAGTGTATCAACAACGGGATAGTCGTAAATATCGTTCATAAACTTTTATGGGTGCAATTTAATGAAATTTCAAACAACCTTAAGATTCTGACCGTGACTAAGTCCTGCATTTTGTATTAGCCCAGGTGCTTTTTAAACTGAAAGCCTAGCTTGTATATATAAAATTGGATATTACTGGTGCTAAAGGTAGAAGAGTGTTTAGCGAAAGCACCGGTGTTATATGAAAATTGCAATTGGAGGTGACATGTTGTCAGTGGTCAAAATTTGAAGGCTACACAAAAATGTCATAGCTGATACACATAATGTTTTGGGACTTCACATACAGACTGTTAAAGGCATACTGTTAAAGAAACGTCATGTGAAGTCCCAATTATTGGGACTAGGATTAACCGGTCATGTTTTGGTTTAACTTTCCGCCCATTTCTGGTACCTTAGCACTTCTAACCGTAAATGCAGTGGCATTTACGGTTAGATATTTCGAACAACCCATAACAGACTCTTATACAAACTCGATAAATATGGCATCACAGGCAATTTACATACATGGATATCAAACTTCCTCACCAAACGTAAACAGAGAGTGGTTGTTGATGGCGAGCACTCAGATTGGACCCATGTACGATCGGGCGTGCCACAAGGCACAGTCTTAGGCCCCTCCTCTTTTTGCTCTACATCAACGACCTCCCTCATGGCATTTCATCCACAGTCAGACTGTTCGCAGATGACTGTGTTATGTATCGCACCATCAAAACTGACAACGATGCACAGACCTTACAACATGACCTTGACAATCTCACCAAATGGAAAGACAACTGGCAAATGACATTTAACACCGACAAATGTTACACTCTTAAAGTCTCTCGTTCCAAAACACCCAAACAGCACAAATACAAACTTAGTAACAGATCACTTCAAGAGACCAACTCTCACACATGGGTAGAGCTCTCTCATGATCTTAGATGGACAAATCACATCAATAAAACCACTACCAAAGCCAATAAGTTTTGGGTTTTATTCGACGCAATCTACATTCCTGTACCCGTGATTTGAAAGCTTCCGCCTTCAAGGCTCTTGTCCGTCCCCACCTCGAGTTTTGCTCGACGGTGTGGGACCCCCACATTGGTGACCTAGTGGACAAAATAATTGAATCTATACAGCGCAGAGGTGCCCGTTTTGTCTACAAGGACTATAAAAAGACCAGTAGTGTGACATCAATGCTTTCCAACTTGGGATGGGAACCGCTACAAGACCGAAGGAAGATAGCAAGACTAACTATGCTTCATTCAGAAGATTCGTCAGGGTCAGATAGCCATCCCGGCAGGAAAGTTCCTTCATCCGGCCTCATCACGTCGCTCATCTCGTTGCCTAAATCACACACAGAGTTATATTAAACCAACTGGCAAAAGGACTTCTATCTACAATCATATTTCCCACACACTATAAATGACTGGAACTCTCTCCCGGAACATATTATCAACATCAATGACATAACATCCTTCAACTTCAAGTCAGCAGTGGCGAGCTACGTCAATTCAGCTACTGCATCAAGCAACCAATAAGAACTTTAACCATACGCACACTTATCCCTCTCGTTTGGCTTCAATCAGGAAGTGTTGGGAGTATTTTCCAGATTCCATGTAGGAGGCACTTACTGTTTCAATACTGCATCCACAGGTAGTAGTAGACTTTCAGCCATTCATTTGTCCCACTACATTTCTTTTTGAGTCCATTGCATGTCGAAAAATAGCGCAGAACTTCTGGAAACCGTGCGTACTTCAGCGAAGATTTGTCCGATGATCAACATGCTATTATTATTGATATGATTTCGAAGACCAGAAACGAGTCTCATCTTGCCATACCGGCCCGTACGCTTAGTGTATTACATGTACACGCACAGACACTGTTGGAATAAGATTTACAACAAAGCCCAGTCAATACGTGTACATAGCCCCCTCACCAATGTCCCAGCTATTTTGTTTGGTGTTGCAATCCTCTAACAAATCCCTGCACAAACTTTGTACAAACCTGGTACACCCGGACACAAAAAATCAGCCAAATCCCGGGTAAAAAAAATCAGCCAAATCCCGGCTAAGAGTGTGATAAGTCCCAGCCATCCCCGGGTACCCAGGGGCCGGGACATCAATTGACAAGTGCATTAAGTCTTTCTAGAAAATGTTGAAAAAAATCACCCAAAATAGGGGTATTTGGGTGACAATGGTAAGATTTTCAAAAAATATGTGGTCTTTTTTTGAGCGACACTAAAAAATGTGGGGTCTTTGGGTGAGAGCAATGCTAAAAATGGGGTGCAACACCAATAATTATATTTGGGGATGTACCTCGGAAAGGGGACATAGCCGAGCGTCTTGAACAAGACTACCACTTGTAGAGCTCACAATGATCACAAAGCCCCTAAGGTAGTTAGTTATCTGATGATTCAGAATTTATGTCATATTAGCTTCATATTAGAAAGAAAAAAATCTTTGTTGGGGTACAAGTTAATGGCATTTCAGGACGACAATGAGAAAAATGTGGCCTTTCATCTGATATCAAATTCGTGCTACTTCCCAAAGACGATCGGCACACGCACCTTTAAAAAGCATCCAGAAATGTAAATTTTTGCACCAAAACCTTAAAATGGGTGTATGGCACAACTGACCCCATGTAATGCAACCCCTGGACTTTTCTCGATCAAGGCTGAGGCTAAATTTGCACTCAGGCGTAAGCATTTTAAGCCAAGGCTAATGCCTGGCTAGGGTCTAGCTTAGCCTAACCTAGGCTAGGCCTAGTTCGCCTAGGTCTGAATTCAACATGAACAATTTTTTTTAATTTAGGTGAGTTACCACAATGTATGGCTTACATAAATAATGAATTTCCTCCTGATTTTTGTCCTACTTATCATACTCGATGCAAAAATGCTTAAACTGATTTTAAACTTTTGAAGAAATAAACCTGCAAATACCCCTGTTTTGTTAGTTAGGCACTTGTCAACTTTGGTTTATGTAATAAATATAAGGGTAGTAGTGTATTTTTGCCTGTCACAGATGTAATAATGAATTGGCAGTTAACAAAAATCAGACCTCATCACTAGTTAAAATCTCCAACAGGAAACTTTAAAGAATCAACTTCCATTGGCCTTACACTTTATTCCTTCATGCACATGGTTGAATAAAGTTCGCAGTAGTGGTGCCAAGGCATTTTCTGAGGGGACAAATTTGGGTCCTTTTCCAAAGACACTGTAAAAATGGTCAGTTTAATTGGGGGACTGGTGGGGGGGCAAGGGGTCTGAGCAGGGGGTGATGACTTTGGCCAATCATATGAATGGTCTATCACCTAGCAAATGAGGATGCATCTTTAGTAGAAAATGCATCCCATGCATGAAATAAGTCTAACTCCTTATTGACATGAGAATTGATTGTGACAGAACTATAAGTTAAGACCTAAGGATTTTTTCCATAAAACTAAGGGTGAACTGTCAATCATGTCATGTCTGAATTCAACATCTTAAAGGTAGGTGACCCAATCACGGTTCGATTTTTCATATTTTATTTTCGCCCTCATGTGAAGGCATATCACCAAAAACATCTGATTTCAAATTTTGAGTTAAATTAGTCCAGCCATTTGGATTTAAGCAAAAATGCGTACTAAATTGGCCCATATGGCAGTGTGTGTTAAAGGCTGACTCAGAGATTTCAAAGTATGTGTAGTAATTAAAAATAGTCATCTAGAACTAAAGATAGTTACCTAAATGCTTAATTCCAAAGTTTGAGATGAATCGGATTTTACGTTTTCATGCAGTAAGTATTTTATGTACAGTATAACAGCACCATAGGATACCGTGTATAACAAAATTTCCAGATCCGGAATTTTATAACAAAGTTGTGATTTTCTGGGAGTTCGATTTAAGCTTAGTTATTTCACACAATGATTAGTATATGGACAAGCATTATGTACATGCAAAAAACGCGATTTGTTTGAAAATTGAGTGCGCCCTCATCAGGAAATATCTGAGTCAGCCTTTAAAGACGCTATCAGTGATTTATCCGAGAGAGTCAAAGTACTTGAAATTTGCAGGAATGGCTTAAATGTGAAGGAAAAGTGTGTAGAATTCTCATAAGTTACTTTTTCCAACTGAAGAATAGACAGAAAAGAAAGAAAACGGCAGTGTTCAAAGATACGAATCTCCATTCAATTATGTGTTGTAGTAAGTGTCCGTACGGACAGTAAAGACTAAAATTTCTGATTTCGTCCTTGTTAGGTTTTCTTCTGGTCCTATCATTTGCAGGGTATGTTAGGATACCTATACTTGTTACAAACATACAGAATACTGATTTTTGATGATTTTTTCGATTTTCTGATTTAGCAAATCACTTATATTGCTTTTAATTAATGTGGTCGACCACATCTGAAGACATTTTTGTTCATAACATCAAAAAGAATCATTTCCTGGGCCTTAAATTTCGCTGCCCTATTGAGAAAACTATGAACTTTCTTTTGATACCAAAATCTCAATTTTGATGGATTGAAGTGGGGGGATAAGGTTCTCAATCGGGTTGGAAAAAATTACCCATTCAGAATAGAAACTGCACCAAAAAAACTGTTTGGTAGAACAAATGGGACAACCAGATAACTGCTTATTTCACAAGTTGCTCAGCATGTGGCCTGTGGGTCATCAGTTGTAGTCCTCTTCATGGCACATTTTGACATTATTTATGCTGATAATGTTACGCTTTTGTTTTTCAGGTTCTCATCCACAATTTTCAGCATGTAGCCAGTATATTTTCAATTCTGCATACTCAACAAAAACAACAGCAGCACAACCTACATCTTCGCCATGGCAATTAATGAGTGCCGTCTGCTTAGAACGCTATCCAGTTATCTCCAATGAATTAGATGATATTCAAAGAAGATTTCAGGACATGATAGATCATGAAGAACTTGAAGAGAGTTATTTATCAGACCATGAAATCAGAGTAGCACATGAGATGTAAGTTGACTTGATTGTTAGGCCTGGTGCCATAGTAGCAGGGGACATAGTGAAAGAGTGTGCGCTTCAGGATAAAATTGTGAATTTTTGCACACAAGTGCATTGGGCATTGATAATCCATAAAATTGATGGAAGCACTTGCCAAACTCCCTTAATAGACCCCAGCTTGGGGGTCAAGGTTATACAGGGGTCAAAATTTCAAAATGCTCCAATCATGTTGAAAAGCACATGACACTCTTTCTCAGATTACAAGGATTCTAAAAAGGTATGGTTTTCATGTTATCCAACAAAATAGGTCACAGGTCAATAGAATCCAATAGCTGCTGACTTTATTCCCCATTTTGGTTAATACCCAAAACCTTAAGAGTGTCAAAACTATTCCTATATTTCATTCTTGTCAAAAATATTCCTATATTTCATTCTATAAGCTGAACGAACAATTTGAACCACATTTTAATAGAATTGGAGCAACTTTTAATTTTTGACCCCTGTACAAACCAAAATTGACTTTTTCACCATTTTTACAGTTTTTACCCCATATTTCCAAAACTTCAAGCCATAGGTAATACAAACTATACTTTTTGGGATCCTTGTAACCTGACAAACATCCTCGTATGCTTTGCAACACGATCAGAACATTTTTAACTTTTTACCCCTGTGTACCCTTTAAATCCAAGCTGGGGCCATGAAAGGAGTGTGGCAAGTGCTTCCATCATTTTTTGATTATCAATGTTTAAAGTACTTGTGTACCTAAATTCACAATTTTATCCAGATTTGCACACTCGCATGAGATCTGTGTACTATAGTCCCCCAATATTGCTGTTCCATGAAGAACCTGAAGTTACACTTCTGAACTTCATTTGTCTGTCCCAGGGACCCTCTCAAAATTGAACCAAGACCTAGCAACCTTCTTTCAGGTGGTAATGTAATTTGCTCTACCTGTACAGGCAAGATTTTATAAAAACCCAGAACTATGGATTAGATTCTTGAAATTTAAAATATGTGGTTCTTTGGAGCAGTTGAATGCAAGTCTTTTCAACGATGATGTCAGAATAGTAAAAAAACATCACATCATCCTTTGAAGCTGAATGCCAAGGCTGAATCACATCATCCTTTGAAGTTGATTGCCAAAGCTGAATGTAATTGCCACTACATTCTACATACAAACACTAGTGGCATATCTTGGGGGTGCTTCGGGGCACACGTCCTCCAGGGTTCATGCCGAAACATGCAAAATCAGCCTGTTTCTGGCTATTAGAGGTCCTTCCACCCCTGGGTCCCCCTCAAAAACCAAGGTCTGGATTCACCGGTGTACACATATCAAAGCTTGCACACCTACTTACCTGTACTGTGCTTTTATAATCAATCCATCTTGCAGTCCTTGTTTTCTAGTAATGGATTATGTTTATTCAACAAGAAATCACTGCATTTGTTTTCACCAAAACTGACAATAAACTTAAAATTTGTTCTTTACAGGGAGCTCTTGACCAAGAGAAAGAAAGGTCTTACAACAGAGGAAGAGGAGGAAACAGAAGTGGCTGAAACTAGTGCCTTAGAGAGTGAGGATGCAGCAAAAGCTAGCCTGAAAGCATTTGTTACTGCAAGCAGAATTACAGGTCCGTTAGGGTGTGTTTACACTGTGCCATGCCAGTGGTGTAGGCAGCATTGTTGTTCTGAATAAAAGCCCAGCCAGGGGAAAAGTTGTCCATAGGGTAATAGGGTCCAAAAATGGCTGATTTTGCATGATTTTTCATCAAAATTTCCTGATTTTACCTCACTTTTTTTTCAAGGGGAGGAATTTTGCCCCTCCTTGCCCCTATTCGCTACACCACTGCACTATACCTGTTTAGTAGAAGATTTGGACTCTGCCTACATCAAGTGTCCACTTCTGAATCTAGTGTGACTACAAAATAAGTAGCCAAAATTTTTCACATGTTCTTCAAAGGTTCATGTTAATGAGGCACTGGTTTTAGGGGTTTTAGTTATACTCTTAGTTTTAAATAGGCATTGCAACCCTTATATATCACATAGAGTAATGAAAATCATATTGCAATATCTTGGTCATGCAGTATTTTTAAGCATTTTCAGTTATACAATTTAGGTCAGATGTTGGCGAAAAATTCAGTCACAACTTTATTTAGGTTTTACACATGTTACACATATAATTCTTGCTTAACCCTTTTTTTTTTGCCGTTATATCCAAAATGTTCACAATTCACTGAAAGAACACTGCAAAACAATGCTGGATTGGTGATAAATACATAGTCCTGTAAGCTGCCATTTTGAAATTCAATCGTTGGCAAGAGTTCCATATGTACCTCCCTTCATAGTTCTTCATGGAACAAATTCTGTTTTATTTTTGGCCTTAGGTTTAGGGTATTTGTCAGTGTTAGGCCTTAAATAACAATTTTTTTTCCTGTAGAATTTTAAAGGGGTATAATCTTTCCAAATCGGATTACACAGTGATTCATCAGGCATTAAAGATGCCCTTTAAAACCAGTTCTATGTCTATATCTATCTAATGGCCACAGCCGAGATGCTGTTCACCATGTAGCGCCAAATGTCCCTCTCTGTCATCAAGTTGGAAATGTCAGATGGATCCTACTGGATGTCTTGAGCAATCACATCAATGTAGTTAAAAGGATGACGACCCGTTTTTGCATGGCAACCTCCAACATGTGACATCTGAGACTACTTGATCAATTGCACGATGACAGTGACAGGCAAATCGTGCTCGGCATTAGGCAACAGAAAATGAAATTGGAGGGATATCTCCATATATCTGTGCTTTGTTCATGTGCTCATGCCAGGATATGTTTGTACTCACATAAGAAGCCTGGTGTAGGTGCCATTCAGTCTATCCTGTAGCTCTTTCTTCATGGTCCAGGTCTCGGATCCAAATAACAGGATACTCTCTACACAGGCTCTAAAGAACTTTAGCTTGGTTGAATTGAAGATACCAGATTGCCATAAGTGGTGTAGTTTATTGCAGGCATTTCAGGCTTGTCCTTTGCGTGACAGGAAGTCTTTCTTGCTGTCAGCAACATAGGACCTAAGTAGGCTTCTCTATTGTTTGTCTATTCTTTGTTCTTAATGCTTATTAGAATCTAATATGCCTTAGCAAACTTGTATTATTATTGAAATAAACATTGTATGTTGTAATTGTTTGCAGAAGCTGACAAAAAGAATGATTTACATAGTTTGGATAGAAAGCTTGATGACAGATTAATACTATTAGTGAAGTGCAAGCTTGGTGATGACAATTTGTGGATGATGCCACAGGGTAATTGGCAAGAAGGAGAGTCACTTAAACAGGTAAGTAATAAACAACCAGATTCTACATTGCAGTATACTCCATGAATACTCTTGGAGTTTCTTCCAGAATATACACTTAGCCAGCAGTAAAAGGATGTACCTTCAAAGCAATCAAAGATGGGTGAGGTGACCCGATCGACAGCCTCGTCCCTCCAAACTTAATATCACCAAACTTGAGATTTTTGATGTCAGAAGGAGTCCAAACAACTGGACCAATTTAACTCGAAATTTTATATCAGAATTTTTTGGTGATGTAAACTTCCATGTGAGAGAGAAACATGAATCGGGCCATGATTGGGTCTCCCACCTTACATTACATAACTTTAAGTTCCCAGATCCCAATTCAAACTTAAAAAAAGGCAACCCATTCAAATTACAATTTAGCTTGAGTAATGTTACAACAGCACATTTTTTGGGCACCAGGACAATCATGTGCAAGAATGTCTAAATAACACAAACACCCTGGGTTACCTAGGCAAGGCATAGGTACTGACGGCAATTTCATTACCTTTGTTAACCTAATACTCCTTTTACCAATATTTAAGACACAACATTGCACACAATTGTGGAAAAAAAAGTCTCTTTTTATTTCTTGAAAATTACAAACCTTTTTTCATTTGAAGTAATATTGAAAAAATGAAGCAAAACCATGGAAAAAGAAATTAGGCGAGGTTGAAACGAGGTTTGAAAACTAATATTATCCTTTTTTGTTTGCCTCCGAGAGTACTACGTTACTAACTTGTGCCATACAGCTAGTTTCTATTTTATCCATTTGTATATCATTACGAAATAATCCAACTAGTGCATTTTTTGTGTCTCAAAAAATGCCATCAGACACCCCTTAGGCCACATTAAAAATTCGGTGGCCATGCCTAAGTAGCGTTCCCAACGTTAGCATCGGTACGCCCATTTATTGCCACTGGCATCCAAGATCCTTTGCTCTTTTTTTGTGTCTCAGTTCGGGCAACCAGGTTGAACTTTTTATTGGATATTTATAAACAATAATTTTTTCCCCATTATTCGCCTATTTATTGGAGACAATATATATATAAGCGCTCTTCGGATGTTTTGGGTACAACACTGTTCATCGGATTTTGGTGGAAGACGTGCTGATGATGTTTTGTGAAGATTTTTCAGAGATTGGAATCGAGGACAAATTCGTAAGTTCAGAATGCGGAGGATCAAATTCGGAGATGTTGATATAAGGTATATGTATTATCCCTTCACAGGTTGCCCCCGCCCCCGCGAGCCTCAGGCCGTTTTTTTTTCGCGTCGCTGCGTACTGCGGGTATTAATTGGGCTTATTCCTTGGCCAGGTTTAGCTCCCCCCTTTTGTAATTCGCACATTGACCGCCAGGGCAATGTTTGGGACCCTGTCCCCCCTGTCCTCGTGTCTGCTTCCGTTGCATTAATGTTTATATTTTCTTCTTCCCCTTTGTTATAGCCTCACGGTGCAACCATTTCATCTGTGTTTCTCAGTGTATTTGCAGCTCGTGCCGATGAATCTCAATTCTTCTCAGATTTCGGGGGGGGGGGGGGTGCCCTGCGTCTGTCGTGTCTCGTCCGTCTTGTCTCTTTGGCCTCTCCTATTCTTACATTTGGATATCCGGTCTCGGCACGGATTTTTATTACTGTATATAACATCCGCTGCTTTTTCGTCTTAGTTTTGATGTTGCAGAAAGATGTCACCGTAAGATACCGTGCACTCCGCAGATGTTCTGGATGTTAAGAGTTCCTTCGAAGACATACAAGAACTCCTCATGAACTGTGTGTGAAGTGCTGTTATTGTTCAAAGCAGAAGGACTGAATTATAGTATCCCTAGTATGGTCAGATTGGAAATCCAGAAGTATTTGGATGAATTGGATGTGTATATGGAGAGAAAGACATAGATTTAAGGGCAAGGCTAAGACAGTTCCATCTCCGTCCATGGCATCTCTCTCCGGGTTCGCGACAGCGAAGACTCTATCTACCCAACTATTCTACGCATCCTAGACCATCAGATCTACCTTTGAGTATAGTCTCCAGGCGATACTACTACCGTGGTTGCAGAGGTTACATAACAGTTTATAGGGCAATTTCGCCCAGCCACACTATATTCTTTATTAGAATAAAGGGCCTATGATTATGTGAATCAGAGTTGATTAAGTGAATACTTTCGACTGGCTATCTATCCCGTCCTTCCATTCATAGTGAATTGATGATTAATCACGGTTGATTATCCTACGATGCCGCCTCTCTACAAGTTAAAAAAGTACTCCAACCATGGCTTATTGTACCGGTGGTACCGGTAAGACCGATGGCTTCACATTCACACGTGCTATCTACACGTGAGTTATCCAGCTGCGCATCAATGTATTCAACTTTGAGATACTTGGGCTCGGTCCGATGATGATTCTTAATACGTGAGCAGTCGGGCGGTCACATATCTCCGTAGAGTATTATAATAAGCCTCTATCACATCCGTGGTGATGCAGATGATATAGGTCCTGAGTTAAGCCAACCGTGGGTACAGTCAATAGAGCCCTCGGGCCATTGTTTTAAGACCTATTTATGTTGATATAGAATTGGACACCGGTACCTGTGGTACCCGTCAGACCGGAGGCTTTTTTCGTGGGACTCTATAGCATTGTGGTGATGATGTTATAGAATACTTAATGAGTGTCTGATTTATTCTAGAGTCTGTTCTACTACTTAACGACCGTGCTTCACGTCCCGCGTGGTTTAACTCGGGTTCTATTACTTACTTTGTCACGAACCGCCATGTTACTGTTAATTTATGACGGTCATGAAGTTGTTTATACAAAAGGAAATGAAAGAAAGTCTTTCTACGGCGATAGTGGGTTAATATTCTTTCACACAGTCGGCTTCTCCTCACGGCTCCGATGAAAGTTAGAGTTGTCGAGCGAGGGGTTTTTATTTAAGTCCAGAAGAACAAATTCTTACTTTCTTCTTCCGGCCTCTGTTTCAGGATACAGTTGTTTACAGTCCCGCCTGTCCATCTGCCTATCCGATCGCCGGGCTGTTACCGTGTTCTCTTCTGTTTGAAAGTGGCTTCTAAAATACCGTTCTTTTCCGTCGACTTAAACCACCCGTCGGCCGCTCCATTGTTTCTCCGGATGTAAAACGCGTCTACCTTTACCTTTCCTCTTCCTCCGTGGAACCACCGTTTTTCATCTAGTCAACCATCAGGCCCGTTGTCTACCATCTTTAACCGTTCATTCTCCATCTTCCTACCCGTCGTCAGCGTCTAGCCGTCGTCGTGCTTCCAAAAAGAGTTCCGCCTCTACCGTGTCACTTGTCATCTCGTACCAGAAGGTGAAGATTCCTTGTTCTGTTTCTTTCTAGACAAACCGCTCGACTTCCCCGAGGTTGTAGTTTAGTATGCAGTCCTTCAAAGATTTCCTGTCAGGTTAAGTAGTTACGTTTCCGTAACGAGATAACTTCTATGGTTAAGAATCTTTTCTCCCTCCGCTAAGGGTCGCATTCGATTAGGCAAGAAAAGACATCAAGATTCTCCTATCCTATTTATGAAAGTTTTAGAGCCTCCTTCGGATAGTTCTTCCTTACGGGGGGATCCAAGGTCTATGATCAGAGGGATATTCTGGATCAAGACATAGGGATGACTTTTTCATATCTGTATACTAAAGATCCAGATCCGATTATGTTATGAGAAGGCCTTTCTACTCCGACGGAACGTTCCTCTGTCAACAATACTTATCCTCTTTTAAGTGACTCTTGTATAAGAGTTATCAAGTTGTATGATTTCCTATGAGTTTTCGAAATCAAGACGTAGATGATGATGATTTCTTCAATGTATGTTAAGAAATCTATAGCTTGCGGTAAAGTTATGTCTGCCTCCCAGGATGGTGAAGCAAAACTTAAAGTGTTATGTATGACATATTCCTTTCGAAGTAACCTATCCGAAGTGGTTTATATTCTTCTCATCTTCTCACATGAATCTTTCTTATATTCATCACACCTATTAGCCTACCTCAGGGACAGCTCCGCTTCCTATGGCAGGTTCAAGCTGAATTTCTGAGACTACTCAAACCCTATTGGCTAAATGCGACTCTGCCACCATTTGCACTTTCTAGTCGAAGTACTACAAGTTTAGAGCGCACGGTGAATTTGTGTTAAAGAGTCATTTGATAGAGGATACCAAACGGTGAAAGAATTCCCAGATTTGTGGAGCGCCTTATTCCGATGTCGGTTCTTCTTGAAAAGGACCTATTTCCTAATGTTCCTGTTACTGGCTCGTCGGCTGTTTGGGTTCATCGAGGTTTGAATAATGTGATTCGACTAAGGCTTCAAGATACTAAGTCTACAGGTTTTTTGCTTCAGCTGCTAAGCATTACATGAAACAGTTGGTGAAGCCTCATATTCCTGTGCTGATCTAGCAGACATAATTGATTAGTTCAGAAGTCTATTTGAAAAAGTTCTCAAATACTCCCTTCGCGGAATGGATTCCGAGTCTTCACCATACATGTGAGAAGATTTCGAGTTTCTTCAAAGTTCCTTTGGTTCCCACTCTTTCCTGGGATTAGATGAAGTCTAATGAGAAATTATGTAAGCCGAGACCATGTCCATCAGCTGGAGTTGAAGATGGTTTCTTCTAGTATCATATGAAATAGCCATGGGGTAAATTCAAGCGGAGACCATGCCCATCAGCTGGAGTTGAAGATGGTTCTTCTTAGTATCAGTATGAGTAGATTGGTATATTCATTGAATGATTGTAAGATGGTAATCTTTGACATTTGGTACAGATTGCCCCGTTATGGTTTGAGTACATCGAGTGTAGCCATACTGTCTAAAAAGTCATCTTATGAGCAGTTTGTTGGAGCCTCTTTGGAGCTGTCTTAAGAAGCTTTGAGAGATGTTCGTTTTCTATGACATATCTTCATCAAGGGTTCCTGCAGAGCTTTTTCAAAGTTTGCTCCGTCTCGGAAGACAGAAGCTGTGGATGCTGTTGGAACCTGGTACCGCAAAAGAGGGTCCTCTGAATTCTCCTGGATACAGGGTCCCTTTGGGGGTCAGTGATCTAGCTTAGCTGCTCAAGAAGAGGATCGTGACAAGCTGTTAGATCGCTGTCCAAGAATTAGCACCCACTTGAAGTCGAAGGTTTCTTCAGACTTAAACCTTTTGAAATTATGGCTACCAGAGCAGGGCTTGTTTCCACTTTACATATTCCTGCAACAGAGGAACAGAGGTCTTTTCGGAGTCGATTTACGACTATTAAGGCAGCAAATCACTTAGAGGCTCCAGACAGTAGAGAAGTGTATTCCTTCCACTCCAGTCTTAGAGGCGTCTGATGTGCACGAGTAGTGAGGAAGGTTCAACTGATCCTCCTACTTATGACCCCAGTGGGGGCGGGGCGTCTAAAGCCTTTCTTTCCGGCGTAGCGGTCGATAATCCTCAGATCATCGTGTTCTGGCAGACTTTCTCAAAGGTTACCATTCAGAGTTTACCTCTTATACCTCTCGTCCGACGATGGAAGTCAGATTTTGTTCTACTCCTATGCCAAAAGAGATTTCAAATGCTAGGATTCTAGAATGAAGTGAAGGAGGTATTTATGGAAAAAGAAATCTTTTTCCAATTATACTCTATGAAGATTCTACTCCTTCCTTCCTATATCCGAAGGAAACAGGAGAGCTCTAACCATCTTTCACTACACTCCCCTGTACAGATTTATTCGTCTCGCGACTTTTCTAAATGAAACTCATTTCACTATTATCTAGGAGTTGTATTGGGGGCTGGTTCGGCAACCGTTAGACTTAAGGCTTCTTACCTCCTTGTTCCATTTTTTTCATCTAAACTAGGGGCTCTTCTCTTCCAATTCGACAACCAGTCTTATACCAGTTTCGAGTTCTGACCTTCGGTCTTTCTACTGCTCCCCTTACCTTTTCAATTCAGAATAGTAGAAACAGCGGCATAACTTCTGAGAAGGAGGGGTATCCAGATATTCTTCTATTTCGACGACTGCTGATTGTAGTCAGCAGCACCAAACAAGTTCTAGTCTGTCGTTAGTTAACATTGTTATAAAGATGGTGAAGGAAATGGGTTCCCTGACTACTTAAGATTTCTAACCCTCTTCCCTAGTTTGAGAGCTGGAGTTTCTTGGACAATCTTAGATCTGAAGAAATTCAAAGCTCTTTTCCACTGAATAGAGATTATGTCACGTACATTTTTAGAGTGGCATCCTGCTCCTTATGAAGAGAAGTTCATCCTCCAGCTCATCTATGGCTCTGCTGCTTAGGAATGATGGCAAGCTTGGGTAGACCGTCTACCCTTCTGCAGGTTGTGGTCGGAACTTTTTCCAGCTACACCATCGGAGTTTCTTCTACTACGACACTGTCAGGACCTATATCCCCAAGTCCTTTGAATACTACGTTTGTGAAGTAATTTCGATGGTTAGCAACTCTAAGGTCCTTTGGTGGAAGTAATTCTTCAAGAACTCCACACAAGTCCATATTTTTACGACAGATTCTTCGAAGACAGGTTAAAAGCATGCATGAGGGTCCCACAAATTTAAGGAGTGTGGTCAAAAATTATAAGAAAGCTCCCCTTATATGTACTAGATTGCATATCCAATGTACACTTTAAGCGATGCAAAGAGGACGTTTCTGGGACAACAGGTGAAAATCAGTCAGATTATTCCACTGTAGTTGCCTACATTAACCACCAAGGAGGACCAAGAGTATCCTCATGTGAACCTGTGTTTCTCCGCCACCTGGCACTTGGGTGCCAGAAATCATTTTATTACCCTGTAGGAGGCGGAAATAACCTCTCCCTGGAGTTATCAACTAATTTCGTAACAGTTTTTTTTCCAGGGAAAGGCAGCCAATATTATGCTTACTCGGAATCTACTGTTGGGAGTGGCATTTTTTCAAAACGTCATATTTACCAGAACCAGATGATGTTTCTAATACACAGGCCATAGTCGATCTGTTTGCAGCATACTATTTCAACTCCAACATACTGAAAGTATGCAAAATGTTGCTGCGGACGAGAAAGCTGGGTGGAGACTGGCTTTCTTATTAGTTGGTTCAATCGATTGGTATTTCTGTGCAAAGTTTTTAGCAATCAAAAGTCATGCAGGATGCTGCTTCATAGCCCCTTTGTGGGTCACGTAAGTTGGATTTTAAGGCTGGTAGTTTATTAGAGGATCATCCGAGACTGATTCCTGTATGGCAAACCTGCTGGTAAATAGAAAATCGATAGAGTTGAGCTTCTATGATAAAATCTCTATATTTGACTGTTTAGCCTTTCTCAAGCTCGACTTCTAATGCAAGGATTTTTTCAGTAAAGCTGCCTCCTTGGCAGTCGATGCTAGAAGGAAGTCAAACCTCCATTTATCTACTTACTTCGATTGAAAAATTCTAAGTTGAATCCACAACAGCGTCTGTTGGCGACGTGACTTACTCGGATCTAGCGTGTACATCTCCATCTGTCTCGAATCATCGTGTACATCAATCACCCTCTGGCAAAAAATATTAATGAAATGAGGGCGCTATTTTAGGTTTGATAACTGAGACACATAAGATATCTATTTGTCTATGTTTGAGAATACATAACAACCGCCGGACTTTGGATCTGGATTGGTTTTGTCGGCAGTTTCAACTTTTTAGGGTCGTACAGTCGCCAACTTTAATGCACGTACTCGGATTCGATGCAAACGTTTCACGGATCGGCTCTTTCTTCGGAAATGGTAAAGTATTTCTGGATTTATAGCCAAAACACAGTCACTCGATTTTATACCTCGGCCTACAGTTCTTCCAGAGCTTTCTAGCGTTACTGGTGATCCTGAGATTAAACATCGGTGTCCAGTCGGAGCACTTCGAGATTTTTACCTCCACTCTACCTTCTTAAGAAAATCTATGGATTCCTCAATTTCTGACCAACCTTTTCATCACTTATCTTAAACCTGCAGCAAAGCAAACATTATCACGCTGGGTCACTTTCCTCGATCATCTCTGACGCTTTTAAAGTGAAAGCCTTGTCACTGGTCAGTAACATCGCCATTAACCTGCATGCTTATGAAATTTGAAATTAGGCAACATCTTGGGTTTTTCACTTAGGAGTTATCATTATTGGCATTATGGAAGCAGCAGGATGGAGGACGCATACAACGTTCCAGAATGTTTGTATGAAAGACGTCCTTACTAGTTATAATATTGTGACCAAAACCATCCTGTCAGCAAGCAGCCAGAGTAGAGGAAGGATGCTAAGCATCATTACCATTATGCTCATAAGGTGAGGAATGCCGGTATATATATATACAACTGTATATGCTTCGACATAGAGGTGCTATATGCTATCATGATATATGTATATGGATGTACATTGGGGCAAAATTATTTCAGCTTCCATAGAATTCACATGGCGTGAAACCCCGTAGCAACTGAGACTACCGGCTCCACTTCCTCCACCAAGTGACCAGTGTGGCAGTCATGCACTAGTTGGATCATTTCGTAATGTATAAAATGGATAAAATAGAATATACTCACCAAGGTTGTGAGATTGTTCTATTTTATACATGTATACTTACGAATGATCCAACTAGTAACCCTCATCCAGGCCCTTCCCCGCAAGTGGAGCCTTGGGGAAGGTACAAAAATGAGCAAAGGATCATGGATGCCAGTGGCGATAGAGATGGGCGTACCGATGTTAGCGTGGGACCGCTACTAGGCATGGGCGCACCAAAATTTTTAATGTGGCATAAGGGGGTGTCTGATGGCTTTTTTGAGCACAAAAAATGCACTAGTTGGATCATTCGTAAGTATACATGTATAAAATAGAACAATCTCACAACCTTGGTGAGTATAATTTGTTTTATTTGCGAATTTTATTGTGGCCATTTTGTATGATGGCCTCATTGATACTTAAAAGAACTTTGACTTCAAATTCTGACTACCACTTCCCCTCACCCCATTGACCATCCCTGCCAAGTTTCATGAAATTCATCAGACTGTAGGAGAAGAGGCATTTTGTAAACAGATTTATACATCACTATCAAATAAGCTTATAACAGCTTTGCTGTTTGAGTCAAAGATTTGACTTCCGCACAACTGTTTGAAAGTCTCATTTATAACAAAACCAGAAAATTCATTACGGCCAAATGTGATTTTTCTTAAAAATCTAGTTTAACCTGTCTCTCTATGGAGAATGGGCATATAGAGGGCACTATATGTCAGGTCAGGTTTTCTCTTGAGGGCCTGCTACTGGTATCCTGGTAACCAGTACTACCTTTTCCAGGGCCGAATTGTCGGCGGCTAAACCGTCACCCCATCAATTTTCTAAAGAAATTGATGAGGAGGGTAGCTGGTTACCCTGGTTGAATGAAAAAGAAGATCTATCTACAAGGGCGTCAGCTCTGGAGAGTTATTGGCGGCCATCCAGCTTGTATGGTGGGCATAGTTGCCCAAAGGCTAGGCCCACCGCCGAAAACTGTGGATTGGCATCAGGAAGGGCATCCGGTCAATTATCTTTTGCTCCAATAAATCCTCTCACACAGCAGTGTTGCTGAGTGTGAGGTGTATCCGGCCACCCCCGTTAGCGGGGACAAAACCGGTTTTAAAACTTTGGTTTAACTAACTAAACTAACTATAACTTACAAATTGTGACCTTTGTAGGCCTATATGGCAAGATTCCAATCCCGTAATTTGTTTTTCTGATTTTGGAGAGATAATAGCTCTTGCATGTCCCAACTTATATCAGTTGTCAAAATTGTGTCGCCACTGCTTAAAATTGCTTTAAAAATAAAAGAATTTGCATAGGGTCAAACAGCTGTGTCAGATCTCTGAAAATCATTGTAAAACAGAAAAAGATCTGTCACTTGTCACTCTTTTTACATTACTGTACATTTTTTTCAGACTGCAGAGAGGGTGTTAACTTCATACTGTGGCTCTGATAATCTGCGAACAAAATTCACGAGTGGCATCCCATGCGGGTTTTTCAAGTTTAAATATCCAAAAGCAGTTCGCAAGGAAGGGGACAAAATTGGTGCTAAGGTAGGATTTTTGTATTGTATAGAATTCTTGTTGCAGTTAAGAATGAGTCATATATTTGAAACACCATCTTTCATATTATCAATCTACTTCTGTCATTGTTTTGGATAAATTTGAGTGTTCAAACTTGCATAAATCAGATTGTAAACAAAGGCTTTTATTTAACTATAATTTGCACACAGCACACACTCCATATTGATTGATCACATTATGTATTTCAGGTTTTCTTCTTCAAAGCAAGGTACATCGAAGGCGACTTTGAACTGAATGATAAAATGGCAGAGGATTACATGTGGGTTACACTAGATGAACTGGACAAGTACCTTAACCAAAGCTATACCCACAAGATCAAGAAGTTTGTCCTTCCAATAACAAGACAGCATCCTTCCGAGGAATCCGAAGAGGAAGCTCCAAATGTAATGGCTTCAAAATCATTGTGAAAAGAGAAACTGCAAACCTGCAATTCTACTTGTTGAATAAACCTTCACAGAAGTTGGGAAATTATTCAAGAGATTAATAAGATGTTACGCAAGTTTTGCTGCAGGAGAAGTGGTTGGAAATGTTAATTGTGACGAGTTACATCAAAAGGGGTACTAGTTAGCAAAATACATTTGAAGTATTAAACAAGTAATTTAAAGAGTAAAATAAGAAGAAATATATGGCTCAGAGTAATTATATATTTTGAAAAATATTGCCTACTTACAAGAGCTTAGCAGTGGATCAGCGCTCGCCTCATAAGCATAAGGTTGTGGGTTCGAGCCTTGCTGTCGCCAATGTGTTGTGCACTTGGGCAAGGCACTTGACCTCGCTTGCCTCTCTCCACCCAGGAGTATAAATGGGTACCGGCATATGCTGGGAATGCAAAAGACTCGCTGTGCGGGAGGAGTGGCGAACCCCCCACAGCAACATTATATGAGGGAGTCTGGCCCAAACGCCAATGACAGAGAGATGGGCACTCCGCCTGCGGGCGCACCATTTTAGCATTGTTGATTTGTTGTCAATCCACGTTGACATGGAAATAATGTGCCATGCCTTGTGTCATGTTCACGGAAGTGCGTTTATGCAGTACACTTAAATCAACGCACTGTTCGTCATGTTTGGAACTTTGAATATGTGCAAGGGCACCAAGTGCAACCTCCAAAGCAAACAACATGCCAAAACTACCATTTTACATTGGATTTTTGCTTAAAAAGTTAATAACAAAGATTTCTGTTGAATTGTAAACATTCTTGAAATAATAGTGAGACTAATAAATTGCTCTGTACAGAGTTTTGTTGTTGAAAGGGGTTCAAACATGTTACAGAGTGGTTCATCGCAAATCAACAAATCTGCATCCGATGCGTTGGCATCGTTGTTGATTTGTGATGAACCACTCTGTAACACGTTTGAGCCTTTAAATAGCCCTTTCAACTGGTATTCAAATGTAATGCCATCAGCTTTTATAAGGGGCGGCGCCAGGGTAAAAATCATAGCAGGGAAAATCATAGGAGGGGCAAAAATCATAGGAGGGGCAAAAATCATAGGAGGGGCGAAACATTACACGATTACCTCATATAGGTAAAAAAAACCTAATTTTTACACAATTTATTGCTTAAACCCCCTGTTTTTCCTGAATTTTAAAAATCTGAGGGGGCGGTCGCCCCCTTGCCACCCCTCTGGCGCTGCTCCTGGCTTTTATTTTGCGAGGAAAGTGCTGTTTTTGATGGGTCATTTATGTTACTCCTATTTCAAAAAACAACATTGATGTCATCATGGTCAAATTAACATTTGGTCTTCTAGCAAACTATTTATTATGTTTACAGGAATTTATTTATCATTAGGTTTGTTTCCTTAATGTAAACTAACATATACTTATATACCAGAAGCCTTATGTATGAGACAAGTTACTGATGTGGTTTGCCATCTAAAACCTCAAACCAGACATTGTATGCCTGGTTTATATTTCCACAAGACACTACAACTGATGATGCAGGAGGTATTTTGACTACAAGAAGCTCTGATGTCAAGCTATATCTGCCTCCCACTCGCTCTACAAATTTAACCTTTAAATGCATAGCTGTAGCTCCATGCCATGGGATGTAGATGGTCATGCTACTTTTATATTTTATGCTTTTGAATGTTTTGTAATTGTGATAGCTATCAGAACAGCCCAGATGAATGAAGATGTATGTAACTACTTCTGCTTAGGAGGAAGAGGATCAAAAATAGTGATTGCATCGTTCATGATCACTTAAAAGAACATTTATTATTTTTATTTTTCCCTTTCAGTTTTGTTGGATAGAGAGAAGGGGGTTAGCCTTCTAACGAAAGTAGTTCTGTTTTTATAGGACTAGTAACTTTACCCAGTAGGGTTGGTATTCGTAAATGTAATTTCTTATAAATTTATTTAATTGAAAAAAAAAATAGTTCTATATTTTACTGAAGTGGGAATGGTCATCAGTGGTGGACAAAAATAATGAAATGTGTGCAATTTTTTAACCAACCCCCAAATCTCCCTGCAACCCCAAACCCCCAGTTAACTGATTACTAATAAGACCAGAATGGCTGTGGCTCAGTGGCTGCAATTGAATTGCAATATTAAAAGGTTCACTGCCAGCCCTTTCCCCAGAAATGTAAATTTTTAGACTCTTGGGTCGATATCCACTGTCATCAACAATATGTTTACACCTGTGCCTTTTGAAGATATCATGAAAAATGGTAAAGGCATTTTTATCATAACTTATGATTACTTGCATTTGAAGAAAAAGGACTTAGCACCTATATACATGGATCATTGGGTAAACTTGTGTGGTTTTTACCTGTAAAATGATTAAATTGCTTAACCCTAACCCGGGAGGAACTGAAGGAGTGAGGGAAGAGGGGAACAAGAAAAGTCGCAAATTCGGGTGGGATTCGAACCCAGGGCCCTTCGGGCCCCAGCCCTATGACCCGGGATAGCACGCTACGGCGGTGTCGCTGGCCCGGCCAGCGATTACGTGCCCATATGAGTCTTGGTTTGATGACGTCATCGCTACTTTCTGGACTTAGTGCATTTTTCTCAATTAACACAGTGAGTTTTGGTGAGCTTTAGCTGTGCTAGGGTTAATGGTTATACCACACAAATGTAACATGTTTTTGTATTATATGGATTGTGGAGCTATCAACCAACTCCCATGATAATCTTGTGAATTCACAGGGTTTAAGCCCTCAACTACTTGTGGTTTTTGTTTCCTCTGTATATCTATGCACAATATTTCTTTGGCAGGGATCACCTCTTGGAAGGCAGTTTCAATTGATTTTATTTATGTAGGGTTTGTGTTTCCACAGTATATAGTGTGGTAAATTTTGTGAGGATACCAAAGAGATTGATATTATATACTGACATTATATACTAATGTTAAGGCTTTTCAAACTG
>JAMKCH010012434.1:0-26777 GCA_023653785.1 Ophioderma brevispina | reverse complement strand
TGGCTATGTGTTTTCACTTTTCGGGCTTTCTCCAATTCGCCTCCTTTGGAATAATAAGTTGTGGATCTTGTAGTTCAGGGAAGTCTCTGCAACTACTTCTTGTTTTACTGGAAGCGTATATGTACGAACTCCAAGGAGCTCTCCTTTTGCATGCACCGAATCATTCTCCAACGATATAGGCTTGATAGGTCTCAAATAAAATCAAGTGCCCCCTCTTTGTAATACTCTTACCTTAAACAATGTTTTTAACTTGATTTCAAAGTTGCAAGTTTATACCTTAATCATGATACAATGCAATCACGATTTGATGTCTCGCATTTGCGTTTCCTCTATTTAAGCCATCACCCGACTTCAACATATGATTATGATCCCGGATTATGATCTGGGCAATCGTTCGACCAAACAACAACTACACACCCCCGATATTTTCCCTACTTTTCAACGACCGGACTTCTTGGTTCATTGGAAAAATAATCAATATAAACTTTTAAAAAGTTGTTGCACTATGGAACATATTAATCCCTTTGTGACACAGATAAAGGAAACGCCCATCCGAAAACTCAACAATTAATATAGCCTTGTTAATGACCTCTCGATAAGGGTATGGAAGTTAAAGTTCTGACTCAGAGATTTCGAAATATTATTTTTTTGTTTGTAATAGGTCAACTAAACTAAAGATAGTAACCTCCAATGCAACATTCCGAAATTTGAGATGATGAATCGGATTTTTTCGTTTGATGCAAGTAAATATTTATGTGTATGTATTACGTCTTATAGGATACTGTGTATAACAACAATTCAGGATCCGGAATTTTAAACAACGTATGTGATTTTCGATATTGAAGGAAATCGATTAAGCTTAGCAATTTCACACAGTGATAGTATATGACAGCATTATGTACATCAAAAAAAACACGATTTTTTTGGAAATTGAGGGGCGCCCTCTCAGGAAGAAATCTCTGAGTCGGACCTTTATTAAAGGGCACGAGCGATTTTGAGGCACCTAAGTATTGTGTCATAATAGGCATTTCATATAGATTCGACACTCAATAGATGTAATACCTTATTGTATTTCGCTACACTAAAGTCTTATAAGCTTTCTCAAGGAATCTAGTATAGTGAACAATGACCTGATGAATGAGAAAAGAAGCAGGTGCTGGAATCACAAAAGAAATTGTTGGATGTTATATTCTAAACTGGCTGATTGAATTAAAAATAACAGTGAACAAGTGCTATGCTAGCGCGATCCCGGAACTAATGGTAAAGGTATACGTAATCTAACCCCAAAACTTCCGGATTCCATACGAAACGCATATGAACATGGAAAATGTGGTTTACTCCGTATTGATATCAGAACGCAAGTATGCGATTTTTAATTTTAAAAGAATTTTTTATTTTTTTTATCATAATTTGTCATGAGACTTATTGACCCTCCGACCGAAATGACGTGCGCCACCGCTCACTTTCAGTGCTCAATTCTCCAGTGGTAAGCCCATGATATAGAGTGGTAGTCGATTTCATGTGGTCTATAGCATTGACTTAATCCTAATTTTCGTGGTGGATTAGGGAATCCAAATATCCAAGCTTATCCAGATACAATTGTCTTTTGTAGGTATTGCATGAAGACAGTTTGTAAGTTCGATTTCAATAATTGAGAGCTTTAAAACTGAAATTAAAATCACCATAAGCGGCTATATTCGACACGGGAAGTATATCAATGGCATCAAGTGTAACGGACATGTGCCGCCAGTAGGTGATACCGCGTATACCGTAGATAACAATTATCAACTACATTAGAACCGAGCACATGGCAAACGCAACTAACCAACCATCCTTGCATATCCATGCAAGTCGCGTCATGATTCCATACTTAAGTCTATTAGATAGGGATGAAAGTCGAAAAACACATGTGGGCCTCCTCGTCGAAGTTACATTCAAAGTATCCTTAAAACTACATCTCTATAGGGGAATGAAGTTTGCCATTGCAATCTTTAAATTTTCAGTTGGAATAAATATATCCTCATGCCCCAGTCTAGCCTACGATTTTTTTACCTGATTTGGGCAATTTAACTGTTTTTGCCCAAAAAAATATTGTAATTGTAACACTTCAGAATTATACATCCACCCCCCATGTGGATGATCCACAACAGACCCTGGTAACCATTTTTTAGTACGCTACCATCACCCTAATCTTCGAACTAAAAATCTTTTTCAAAGTGACTACTGGCGTACTATAAAAATAAATGACTGGAAGAGATTGTAATTGAATATTGCAATGTGTAAAGCAAACAAAAACGTACATATTATTGCTTTGTACATGTTTATGAAGCTTTTATGACTCCATATTTTAGTACAGCAACCGACGATACACCTACACCGTACTTGTATACGGCTTCGATGTGTAATGGCCCTTAAAAAAACCTAACTACATTTTTTGAATCCGTGGCAAATAAACCGGTGTTTTGGACATAAAGCCGTATCTTCAGCCCATTCAACTGGGACCCAGAAGATACCACCCACATTAAGCTTACATCACAACGACAGCAAGTACATTTGCCTTTTCAGAAATCCACATTTTCCAAATTCATTTTGTATAGGTAATCTAAGCGTGCTCGTTGGATTTTTTTTTATGTGCATCGCCATCAAATGCATTGCTCAGTTTATGGCGTGGTCGAGCAGATTTTATTATTAACTGACATATGTGTGAATGTTTCCCTTTCTGAATAAGCCACAAACCTGCTTCAGGTTGTATTATTTAAAGGGACACACTGGTGAGAAAAATTTCAGACATATAAGGCATATGGAATCCTTAATTGAAATCACTTTTATTTACTATTTTGTGAAAACAATTTGGGGTTTACATTCTTAAAAAACGTGTGAACACAGAAAGATTTGCAGGCAATTCCTGCCATGGAAAAATCAAGGTGTTGACATCCTTGCCCGAATTTTCACGTTTCTAGCCAGTTTTTGACCAATAAGCCTCAGATATTGTCCTTTTTGGCTTGTAGTAAGATTTGATCTGACAAGTGAAAGGTGGATTAAGTCGAGATTAGCATATAAGACAATAGCATTGGACTGTGAGCTGATGATGACTGTATGCTTTTTCAGTTTGATAAGCTGGCATAAGTCAGCTGTCATTGGCTGTCTTGTGGCAGAGAAGTGACAATTACACGTATTGGCTATTAAAGCAACGGGTCGGGTCATGGTACGACCAATGATAGGCATCAAAGTCTGCCAAGATATTGAAGAGAGTGACTTACCAGCACACACTCAGGTGGAAAAACTCCACCATTGTTTCTTTATACGCAATTTGAGGTTAATCTAAGGATGCTTAATCACTGAACGCCTATAGATTTTTCATCATTGGAATAATTAAAAAACATTACGAAGTTGGTTTATAAAATGGAGAAACAAACAAGTGCTTTTTATTTGTAAAAACCGTTTTTATGAAATGACGTAGGTTTAGGTTTTCCCCTACACAAATTTGTCACTGTAGTTGTTCATACGTGGTTTCAATTTCTATTTTGGGTATTGTGGAAGAAAGCCAGAATTAAAAGTGTACGGATCACACTCTCAATAGAATTAACGGGTCGCGTGTGGTATCGTATGTGTAATCGCGTGCATGAAGAAAGAAACAGCGCTGGGTGCGTACTTGCTCCAAGAGGTTTCTATTAATAAGAGGCAAAACGTTACGTATCTTTAGAAGTCACCGTCTCGCATTTTTTGCCGACCACAAAGAAAACCTAGATTACCAACAATAGAAGCAAGGCTGCCTCCGCGTCTTTCCACATACTGTGGGTGCCGCGTTGCATATACACAATCGTTAGGGATACAAATTAATGTATGTGTTAGAGTTGCCAGTGTAATCAAGTGTAACCTGATCATTTGGTCAGATACCTCTTTTTCTCATAATGCAATGCGCGCTTAGGTTAAAGATGTATCATTGATGCGGTTTATTTAAATCAGACGACTGATGTGTCATTTTCATTCGTTGTGTGGCAGGGGAGGACAAAATTTAAACACCCAATAGCACCCAACATCCAACAACTGATATTTTGGCGGATTGTTTGTATCGAATTGACCATTATGTGTGTATACAAGCACCCAAACTGATAATTATTGTTGCAATATTCAAAAGGTCAGCGCCCAGCACGGACGACTGGTTTGAATGCGTTTCAAACCCCCTTGGCTTGCTTCCAGTCTGACTGCAGTTTATGGAATAAGTGGATCGCACAACTTATCATTAACAAACAGTTAAAGGGGCACTACACTCAAAAGCATAACATGATGATGTGCTTAGTAATTGTGACTCAAATGATTATCGTGTATAAATACTACAATTCAACAGTTTTATTGTATCAAAATATGTAAATTAAGAAAGGCTTAAATGGCCACAAATGTAAAGAACAAACATAGAATATATTAAGTTACGGACACAATTACAGGTATATGTCATTTACCATTATACCTGGAAAAAAGAGGTATTTATTATTTTGACTTGTGTCCGGATATGGATACATTTTCCATGCACCGACTACAAAAATCTTGGTAAATACAGAGACTCTGCTTAAAGCGGGCACTGGCACATTTTCACAAAATATAAATTTTCTTCAATTTGCTTTGCGCTCAATGATTGTCTTAGCCATTGGAAGAACAGAGAATATATTTTACACAAAAAATAACTCCCCCAAAACGATCGGGACATTGATCTGAGGATAAGACATCCATGTCTTTGTATAGGCCACTTTAAGTTTCGCATAACTTTAATCAACAAATGTGTACTTACATGAATATTTTTGACTCGTACTCATACTCACTGATATTAAAACCACAAAGGTTAAGACCGATCCCAACAGTACATGCTAGCGTGGAAACATGCATACGGCGTGCGTGTTCTTGTGTTTCGTCGTCTGCTGAATTAATGTCGCCGGCGACGTTAAATTATAAATCTTTCTGTTTACCCATAATGAGCTGATTTGGTCTTAATCCTTTTCGGTAGGGCTTTTGTATATAAAAGCTTTACAACCATGCAACAATATCGATTTTGAAAAATCTTGAGTGCGCACATTTGTCAAATGTGCCAGTTTCTCTTAGTACCTGCTTTGTAATTTGATAGATTTGTTATATTTTCTACTTAAAAATTCAAAATAATAAATTTTTATGTTTTTTTACAAGACAAAAAGATTAATACGCACCACAACAATTGTTTGTTTTCAAAACCCATTATTTTTACATGGTTTCATTTACTTGTGTTAACCCTCACCTTAAATGAGTCCAATAAACGCTTTTTATACAAATAAAATTCGTATAAAACCACTCCAGGAGTGGCATTTGTAATAAGCACGGATATATTTTATTTACAAAAAAACAGCAAAATTCAAGGGGACGTCACTGGCATCATAATTACTTCGTGTGCTTATGATATCCCAGGCATGTTTTGTGTGGGAAAATGTGGTTTTGTTTTTGTAGGTCTTAGTCGATCAGTGAGTGCAATTTGAAGGGAATTTTATAATTTGTTGAAATTGATCTCTTTTTGATACAGTTCTCATTCCATCCTGAATGCCCTAATTGTTAAGTGGTCTGATAAATAATATGTCAAGAGTTTCAAACCCGTTGGGTAATACGGCGATTCCTTAGAACAGCAAGATTTCCAAATGGTAGCTTGTACCTTAAAGTTCTACATAACAAGTTCCGTGGGATGTTCTACCAAGTCTCTTCTTTTATTCCGTTAAAGTTTTCCGATTCATAAGTGTTCAGAAAAAAGTGTGGTCAGATGGGTCAGGTTCGGAAACTCCTGTTTTTAGAGGTCTCCTATAAAACCCTTAAGTTTTGTGTAAAGCAATAATAAAGCAAATGACAACTTGGCAAGTCTATCTGTCGGAAACGTCCCTTTCAGGACCGGCAAAGCGAAAGATGATCGTGTTAGTCAAATTATGGCGGTAACAGGGTGTCTCAGAAAGAATTACACCCTAACTATAGGCGGCCATAAGATCACAGTTGAGAAATTTAAAAAGAATCCTTAACCACAATTACTTTTTAACATTTTATGTCAACATCAATAGATTCGGTTAAGTAGTTTTGAAGAAATAAACGATTAAGTAACACTGTCCATGGACACTTCCTTCCAAGTTGCTCACAATACTGCAGATTTGATGTTAACTACCAATGATTACTCATGTTATCTGTTTTCAAGCTGTCTTTTTTTCATTCCCAAAGAACCGGCCTTGATTAATATTTGTGAGTTCAATGCCACTTTTGTTCGTTATTATAGTAATACAATTACCGTGACAATTATAACAAAAAATCAACAGAAACAACAAAACATGGTAAATAACAAGAAGGATATCTTTACTAGAAACACACCATGTTAGTTGAAATGTGGTGAAACAACACTCAGTTCGACTGCATGTGGTCTGAACACCCTTATTGGGGACATACTAGACTTTGTTGGAAGCCAAGTCTTCACCCCCCCCCATATTTCCTTTTTTTTATTCTAGTGCAGATGGCTTCCAAAAAGTCATTATATTATCCAATCTTGTCAATTCAGTGTTTTAATTAACATATTTTTTGTTTTGTACTAATTATTATGCACATTGATTTTTTATAAGTATATAATTAAATTATTAATTTTATCATAATGCAATTATAATACTATTATATTATGGTTATTATTTTATTAATTTTTTATGTTGGTGCAGATGGTTTCCAACAGTAATATATAATCAATCTTGTCATTTCATTGTATATTTAACATATTTTTTGTGGTTTTTATACTAAATATTATTCACATTTGATTTTTCATAATTATATATTACCTGTATTATTATTTTATCATAATGGCTAATTACTAATACTAATTACTATTATTATGGTTATTAATTTTTTTATTAATTTTTTATGTCGATGAACTTCCAAATTGTTATTTATAATCCTATAAAATCATTTATTATATTTTTTACCTATTTAATATAAGATTACGTTTTGGTGTAGAATTGGCTCGCAAACAGTCATTATAAATCCATCAATCATTGTTATTATTTTACCATTATTTATTAAATTCCATTTTTTTTAATTATCATCATACTTTATAATTATTATTTTTATTATAATTATAATAATTGTTATTAGAATTAATGTATGGTTTTTTTATTCTATAAATTATTAGTATTTTAATTATTATAATACTATGTTTAAATTATTATTATTATGTGTTATTGTTATATAATTATTATTAGTTTCATTATTCTAATACTAGTTATTAGTATTAAATTATTATGGTATTTGTTGTCTTTTTTTGGGTGTAGATGGCTTCCAAAACAGTCAATACATAAATAAATTAAAAAAAGCAAAAAATTTTATTATATTTAATATTATTTATAATTTTGATTATTATATTTTGGTGCAGCTGGCTTCCAAAACGGTCATAATCCCTATCCTTCATTTTAGTTATTTGTACATATTTCTTTAGTAACATGTAATAAATACTATATATTTTCATATTGAACAACCTCTCAACTGAGCAGCTAAAGAAATCCTCGTCCAGGGCAAAGAATGGGCGTCTTTGAGAGCTCTACATTGCTGCCTTATATATTTCCCACCTGTTTCCCAAAGATCGGAGAAATCACATGTGATGGCCTTCTAAAGCTTCGGAAAGATCCATCCAATCCCAAGAGCTACAGACCAATATCACTCCTCAGCCATACCTACAAGCTCTTTGAACGTCTGCTGCTCAATCGTATCGCACAATGTGATAGACGAACACCTCATACCAGAACAAGCAGGTTTCCGGCCAGGCAAATCAACAACAAGCCAAGTACTCAACCTAACTCAACACATTGAGGATGGTTTCGAGAAGGGTATACATGGTAACCGGAGCTGTGTTCGTCGACATATCAGCAGCGTACGACACTATTAATCACAGATGCCTACTCTATAAGATTCTGGAAATTACCAAGGACATCCGCTTGACTGAGCTTATCCGAGGATTGCTGGCAAACAGGATGTTCTTTGTTCAGCTAGGAGCGAAGAAGAGCCGATGGCGTAGGCTCAAGAATGGTCTACCACAAGGGAGTGTGCTTGCACCTCTCCTGTTCAACATCTATACCAACGACCAACCTAGGAGTGCAGTAACCTGGCGTTTTATTTATGCAGACGATCTTTGGAATTAGCGCACAAGATGCCGACTTCTCAGTTGTTGAAGAGAGACTCACCAAAGCTTTGGATGAACTCACTCCTTATTATGAGGAAAACCACCTACGTGCAAATCCATCTAAGACACAGGTGTGTGCTTTCCATCTACGCAACCATGACGCCAAACGTCATCTTAAAGTTACCTGGTCTGGGACACCCCTGGAGCACTGTGATAACCCTGTCTACCTAGGGGTTACCTTGGACCGCACTCTGTCTTATAAGACCCACATCGAGAAGACGAAGAGTAAAGTATGTTCACGCAATAACATCTTGAACAAACTCACTGGCACAAGATGGGGTGCTCGCCTACATACCTTAAGATCGACAGCACTTGCCCTGTGCTACTCATGTGCAGAGTATGCTTGCCCTGTATGGGAAAGATCAACCCGTGCCAAGAAGCTTGATTCAGCGTTAAATGCCTCCTTCCAGCTTATCACAGGATGCCTCCGTCCAACACCATCGGAAAACTTATACATCCTAGCAGGAATTGCTCCACCAGACATCCGTCGTAGCGTAGCGAGCATGCAAGAGCGTAGCTGCTAAGTATCTAATGTGAAGCACCCTATGTCTGGACAGATACCCGCTGCCAACCGCCTTAAATCCAGAGAGAGTTTCTTAAGTAAAGTCGAACCTCTTGAACAGTCTCTAAGGAGCTCAAGAGAGTCGCCTTGTGGAAAGAAAGACTTGCCATCAACCAAGTAACATCTATTGGCATTGAACCCGGTGAGCATCTCCCACCTGGAGCTGACTCCTCATGGGCTGAATGGCGATGCCTCAACAGATTGAGAACCAGAACTGGCCGATCTAAGGTTTCCTTGCAGAAGTGGGGCTACCTAGAAGCAGATCAGGACACTACCTGTGGTTGTGGAACAGCACCACAGACATCTCTTGGTCTGCCCACTGCTGAAGCAACAATGCATGCACAAACAAGGACCTTGCGGAATTCAATGAAGCAGCCAAACATTGTACCCATCTCTGGCTGGGTCATATTTGAGAACCACAGTGTTTGGACACGATAAAAAGAAGAACCAGGGTGGAGAGGGGCAATCGAAGGTGTTTTGTTGGCTGCAAGGGACGCGAATTCACGACCTTTGGACGGGCCTTTGGATTATGAGACAGGTGATCTATCAACTGGCCCACAAGCGCATGAACGTGTGGACGCATTTGGCAATCAGTCAAGCTTCTAAATAACCTGGAAAATTATGCTACTCAAGTTTACACTTTAAAACAAAGTCATCTCATTGAATACTATTACGTATCTTTATCATTAATAGTCAATTGAGCTGTGGGTATGCTGCAGGTCAGCTGGAAAGACAAATGCATGGAACCGCCTGCGCCAATAGGAGTTTCAGAAGAGGAAGGTCTGCTTGCCCATGTAGTGGGGGATTGTAGTGCACCGATCGTATGTAAGTGTGCAAATCTGGATAAAATTGTGAAATTTGGTACACAAGTACTTTATACATTGATAATCAAAAAAATTGATGGAAGCACTTGCCACACCCCTTTCATGGCCCCCAGCTTGAATTTCAAGGTTACACAGGGGTACAATTTTTAAAATGTTCCGATTGTGTTGAAAAGCACACCATGATGTCTGTCTGGTTACAAGGATTCCAAAAATGTATAGTTTATACTACCTGCGACTTATAGTTTAGGAATTATGGGGTAAAAACTGTAAAAATGGTAAAAAAAAGGCAATTTTGGTTTGTACAGGGGTCAAAAATTAAAAGTTGCTCCAATTTTTGTAAAATATGGTTCAAATTGTTGGTTTAGCTCATAGAATGAAATATAGGAATAGTTTTGACTATCTTACGTATCTGGTTATTAACCAAAAATGGCGAATAAAGTCAACAGCTATTGGCAGCTATTGGATTCTATTGACCTGTGACCTATTTTGTTGGATAACGTGAAAACTAAGCATAACAGATAAGGCAAACTATTCCTTATTTCAATCCTTTAAGCTAGGGAAATAATTTGCACCACATATTAACTGAATCAAAGCAACTTTTAACTTTTGACCCATGTACATACCGAAATTGACTTTTTTCACCATTTTTACAGTTTTTACTCCGCAACTCCGGAACTATAAGCCATAGATAGTGTAAACTATACCTTTTTGGAATTCTTGTAACAAGACAAACACCATGGTGTGCTTTTTAACATATTCGGAACATTTTAAATATTTGACCCCTGTATAACCTTGAAACCCACGCTGGGGGTCATTAAGGGGGGTTGGCAAGTGCTTCCATCAATTTTATGGATTATCAATGCCCAAAGTACTTGTGTGCAAAAATTCACAATTTTATCCGGAAGCGCACACTCTTCACTACAGTCCCCTGCTAATGGAGCTATCTGTATGGACATTGGAAGCGTCGTTCAGATAGCCTAGTTCAGATTACACAGCTTTTTGACCCCATGCAAATCGCCTCTTTCATTTTTAGATCAATTTTAAACTGATATAAGTAGGGATGTACAAGAGCTATTATCTCTGCAAAAATCAGAAAAAAATCCATTGCGGGAATCTTGCCATATAGGCCTACAAAGGTCAGGATTTGTATGTTATAGCGCCCTCTATATGTCAATTTCCCATAGAGAGACGTGTTAAACTAGATTTTTTAAGAACAATCATATTTGCCTGCAATGAAATTTCGTAAAATTTACACAGGATGAAGTGGTTTTTATCCAAATTAGTTGTCAATTAGATGGCATTGAGAGTTGTGGAGTGCCAAATCGTATGTGAAACGTATTTCAATACGGAATAAACCCCAAACTCGTTCTAACCTCATTCCCATTGAAAAATGTGTTTCACACAATTTGGCAGTCCTCTATGGTGCATTACAGCAGCAGCAGCAGCAGACAATATCCAAACTATAAAAATTCATCCATTTATTTTCAATTCCAATGCAAAATGTTGAATGTAAAGATGATAGTGCAGCAGCTGTTACGTCTCACGCAAACAGTAAGAGATTACTCATGGATCATGTGATACCTGTTATAAAGGATTTATGAACACAACTACTGATGTTAGAATATTAATTGCATTACTTACTGAACACGTCCGTTCAATAAATCAGTCCTTGTCACGCGTGTGGTAATGCTCATTTGTCTGAGGCACGCTCACTATGGTTGGCAATATTTGTATACATATACATGGACATGTAAGTAACCACCGAAAATGTAATACAAAGCAGTACAATCTTTTTTCCAAATTATACCCAAGACAGACAAATTGCTACCATTCTCGGCCGCACATCATGCATCTCCATACCCTAATTTAGGGTAATTCGGATAAAGGGTCATTTGAGGATTTTGTATGTAACTGAAAACGTATAAAATTACATATTTGGTATAGATTTGATGTATTGTTAAAATTTTGGATCAAAGGTCATTTAAGCGTAATTGAGTCATTTTGCTAAACCATCTAACATGATATGAAAGGTCTGCAGTTTATCAGTATGTCAGTACTTTTAAAGAATCCAATTCGAAAATTGTCACTTAGCTGAGTTTACTGGGTGATGACAGGGGTCAAATGTCATTAGGGTCACACAGGGTCATGGCTTGAAAATTAGTGTCAAACAATTACTATCGTAATTATGGTGTAAAAATTTCAGTTTTCATTTGGAGATGTTCATATTTCTAGTAGGCCTATGTCTTTAAAGGTCTTTTGTCACCTGCCCTATAACGCAGGAAGACACATAGGGATCACTTTGTCCACTGTTGTTGTTGTCTGTTGTAGTCTGTTGATGTAGTCTGTTGTTGTGAAAAAGGGTTAACATTTGCCTGTAATATCCGCATACTTCAATGGATTTAAACCAAACTTGAGTCATAGGTGCAACGTGAGATCCCTCATTTGTTGATGAGGTCAAAGGTCACATACCAAGGTCAAAGGTCATGTGGGGTCAAGTTGTAAGGTTGAAGTTCAATTGGAACCAAACTTGGTTTATGGATATTACATGCAAACCCTCATTTGTTGAAGATTACATGTCAAGGTCAAAGATCATATGAGACCTATCATTCACAAACCGCGACGGCAGGCGACACTAGCGGTCCGAGGACCGCGATATGTTTTTAATTTTGTATCGCCAGAACAACATTCAAAAATACTAACCATTGTGTCGCCTAATTTAAGGAAACTTATTATTGTTACTTTTATTATTATTTGCCGCTCTACGAAGGACAAGCAACTTACAAAGCAAACATAATTTTCAAAGATATGAGAAACCATGCAAAAGAAACAAAGAAAACAGACAACTTATCCAATAAGGACAGTGCCAAAAAATGCCAATTAGATGTTGTCAGCAAACGTTTGAACCTAGTCGCCGGGCGACTAACTTCTGAATTATGTATGTACGTATGTATATGGTTATGTTTTCGTAATGGCGTTATGGTTTAAGATTTACAGAATTGTTCTCATTTCTCATGTACTCATGTGTTGTCAACATCATCTTCTTCTTCCTCCACCTCCTCCTCCTCCTCCACATCATGCATCGTCATCAGCATCAGCAATATCAACATTAACAGCAGCAGCATCAGCAGCAAGTCCCAGCAAAAGCATCCTCATCACCACTATAGTAGATTCAACCCATCGTGTCACCTCTAGTACTTTTCCGAAGGTATAAGCATTGTATGAGGGGATGTGCAATGGATGGAAATTTAAAAAAATCCACGCTAAATCTATGGAAAATGTAGTCCAATAGCAGAGAAAAATCAATTTTGTGCTTAATGGAAATCATTCAAGTCAACGTAAACGCATTTATTGTTGCATTAACTCTCAATACACTCTGACAAATCGTATTTGCTTCAATGAATCCAACGTAACAGGTAGCTACAGGTGAGTTGAATGTCACTGGCTTTTGAGCGCCCGTGCTTTTGAAAATAGCAACACAAAGTATTTACCAGATTATCTTCGTTCGTTCATGAAACAGGCCATATGTTTTCATGTTTCTGCCTCCTCTCCTAACTAATCGACGCTGTTCAAAACTTTTCCTCCGGTGACACGATGGGTTGAATCTACTATAACATCGTCTTCATTATCTTAACCACCGTTATCATCACCGTCGTCAATTATATTCATTGTCATTGTTGTCGTCCTTTTCTAGGTGAAGCGAAATGATTGTGACGATTTCCTGATGGCAGCGTAATAATAATAATAGGCAACAGCGCTGTGATCTTGATGAAATGGCGCTTTATAAAAGCCAATGTATTAGTAATATTACATTAAATAATAATAATAATATGTGCTTGTAATGATAATATTATTTTGTTCTTATACATAATGCTAACTGTTATTTATCATTTTTTTTTAATTGCCTACTGTTAGATCACCAACATTCTTCCACGGTACCTACGGCACCATTGGCAGCTAATCCAGGCCAATACCAATCTCATAATGCAGCTCCATATCCACCACATAACACGGCAGCTGCATATGCAACTCCGGGTACAGACCCAGCATACCCACCTCCGTTGAACACAGCTCCAGTATACGAAACAAATCTCAACACGGCAACACAATCAGAACCGCCACCCCCATATCCAGGACCCAATCCAAACTTTTATCAACCGCCAGTACTGACTTCAACTCCGAACACAGTTCTTACGAATGACCCATCCAAGTATCCAGTAAGCCATATTTGAATGGGGTTTGGTTGTAATTACGAAAAAAATCCATTGCGCTGGGTTGTTTAAAAATGCATTATGTTCATGGGGAGGGAGTTCAGAGATAGTGTGTGTTCATATTTGGAAATTATTAAAGCCACTATCAGTGATCCACCCAAAATATTTGAAATCGGCAGGAATACCTTAAAAGTGATTAGTTTTTCCAACTGAAAAACTGATAGAAAAGGAAGAAAACAGCAATATTCAAAAATATGAATCTTAATTCAATTACGTGTTGTAGTAAGGGTCCGTGCAGACGTAATGCCTAAAATATCCAATTTTGTCCTTATTAGGCTGCTTTTGGTCTTATCATTTGGTAGGGTATGTTATGATATAGTACATGGGGAAATGTAATTAATGTTTTGGTTTAGTTTTTTCATATACAATTTTGACACCAATGTTTTTCCAATACAGAATTTCATAGAGAATCTGAAAATCATGGGTGTCATTTTTTTAAATGTATTCTTGGGTGTTTTATAAGGGGCCAAAGTTTGTACAGGGGTAAACAATAAAAGTGTTTAAATTGTTTTAAAATTTATACCAATCTGTTCGGTTGCTCATAAGGTTTCTAAAAAGGTATAGGCTAATTTGCCATATATAAGACCTATTGTTTTAGTACAATAGGCTGAAGAAAGTTCAAGGTCATTATTTATAGAATGGTCCGATTTTGTTGAAACTGGTTTTATCTCGTTCAGTGGGTCATACTATATAACAAAATGTATATAGATTCTGTGTTTCACCTTTCAAAGTGAGACTTTTACAGATATGACTACTTGTCCCCATAGACCCTGTGGACCACGGCCATATTTGCCGTCTTAATTATCATCAAAACGTCATTGACAACGCGACCTATATATTTTCGGCTTCTGTACAGTAAGGCGAACAATTTGGCACCATTTTTAAAACAAACCGATGACTCTGAAATGTTACCCCCAGTATGACCTTGAACCCGTTTTGCCTTGTAACTCTTGTACTATAACCCTCAGGTAGGGCAAACTATACCTTTCTTTAATCCTCGAAAGGTACTGAACATGATGGTATACTTTAAAATACATTTTGCCCCCTTTTATATTTTGACCCCTGTATAAACCTTGCCCCCTAGAATACATCCAAGAACACATTTTAAAAAAATGACACCCATAATTTTTGATGTTTTTTTTTTCAATTTTCTGATTTCGCAAATCACTGATAGTGCCTCCAAGGTGCACTAGTATGTAGCTAAATTGTTAGATTAGCTTTAATACGTTTTATGAATATTAAATCTATATCTTAATGAGTATTGCGCGCTACACACACACACATACACACACATACACTAAATCCCTCACACCCAACACTCACACAGCTTTATTTATTCAAATGTTTTTTCCTTAATATGAATACCAGGCATACAGTACGCAAAATATAATATACCAGTTCATAATTATGTTGCCTTCGTAGAATTCTCTCAATTTTCGCCATAGACCCATTATTTGCCAGCATAGATGAAGAGTGAGAATACAGGAATATAAAGTTTGCATTTCCAACAAATAGTTCGCTCGAAAACGATCTCGGGTACCTGGTGATCTCTTGTGTTAGTTTGGCGATAAGTCAAGCTCACTGATCTCCATAAAATGGCATGGAACCTGGGCTTCGTAATTGAGGCAATGACGGCCAGATTGGTCATCCAAAAAAAGAGCCCAAGCAGGTGGTTAAGAGCCGGTCATTTATTGACCAAAAAAAAAAAAAAAACAAAAAAATTGTGTTCGTTCCCATGAAATGTGGATAAGCGGACAACAGACTACAGCATCAAGCCAATTCAGTGAGATCATTGTTTGCGGTATGGGATGGCATGTCTCTAAACATGCACCGGAACAACTTCTGATTAAACAGGTGTCTCTGGAATTGTATTGTGTTCGGTAGACAAAGATGTCCGCCCGTTGCTCATTCATCTAATATACACTTTACTGTTGTGTAGCCAATCATTGTTAGAGATCAGTGGTCAAGCTTGGCTTAGCTACATGTTACGATTACCAAGCGCGGTTCATCATGATAAAACTGATGAACTTTTCCAACAATCATCATCCAAGCAAAGTTCCCGGCCAAAGTCAATGTGAACAGATCTTATTCAAACTTCGTTTGTTGTTCAAATGCATTTTGATCTAAAGCTTTGTTACCAATTTCTCCCTTTCAAAGAAAATTTTAAAAAAAAAAAAAAAACTGCATGAGGAAATTGTACAATATCTGTCTAATAATAGATGCTTTGAAAATGTGTACATATTACAAACGAGGCGTAAACACGGGGGGGTGGGGGTAATGTCCCCAATATTTTGATAAGGGGAGATGGTCAATACATCACCCTCAATGTTGATGCCCGTTCATTTGTTTTTGCCCCAAAACAACTCATATTTTACCAAAATAGTTTTAAAATGGTAAATTTTCCGCGCGCTCGCCGCAAATTGGTTCAATTACAATTATATCTAACGATTTTAGCTTCTAAATGGTCAAATTTTAACGCGCTTCTCGGCGCAAATGTGCTAGTAATGAATGTTTTCAGCAAAAATCCTGTTTCATTCATTAAAATTCATCAACCCCATCCCCCCCCCCCCCCCCAGTGTCAAAAAACGAAATTTTACGCCACTGAAGTCTTCTGTAGGTTGCATTGGCTAAACTAATAGTAGTACATTGAGGTAATTAGCCGAATCAAAACCCGGTACACTACAAGAAGCTAACTAAAATACATTCACGGCTCTCCTGCAAGGTAAGATGACGAACATCAATACTTTTTCTTCATGTTTTACTTCAGATGCCGAAATCACAGGGTTTAATTCGAAGCAATCAGCGACGTGTCTATCCGTGTATATCTAATTATACATTAATTGTATATAAATGAGCACAAATTACGTCTCACAGCTGACTGTAACACTTTCCCTGGACCAGTGTGAATTATGATTAATACCTTGCGAAAATCGATAGCTGCTTGTGCATAATTACAGCTAATTACTTTGATAATCTGTATTTTATATTTATTTTTATTATTGTTTGTACCCTGTTAGATTAGGCTTTAATAAGTTTTATGATATTAAATCTATATCTTAATGAGTATTGCGCGCTACACCACAACCAATACACTAAATCCCTCACACCAACACTACCACAAGCTTGATTTATGCAATGTTTTTCCTTTAATATGATACCAGGCCGACAGTACGCAAAATATAATATACCAGTTAATAATTATGTTGCCTTTCGTAGAATTCTCTTCAATTTTCGCCATAGCCATTATTTGCCAGCATAGAGAAGAGTGAGAACAGGAAATCAAAGTTGCATTTCCAACAATAGTCGCTCGAAACCGATCTCGGGTACATGTGATCTATTGTGTTAGTTTTGCGATAAGTCAGCTAACTGCATCTCCATAAAATGGATTGGAAACCTGGGCTTCGTAATTGAGGCACTGACGGCCATATGGTCATCCAAAAGAGCCCAAGCAGGTGGTTAAGAGCGGTCATTTATACAAAATTCGTTCCCATTGAAATGTGGATAAACGACATAACGACTACAGAATCAAGCCCAATTCAGTGAGCTCATTGTATTTGCGCGTATGGGATGCATGTCTCTAAAAACGTGCACCGGGATACAACTTCTGTTAAAAAAGGTGTCTCTGGAATGCTATGTGTTCGGTAGCCAAGATGTCCGCCAGTGCTCCATTCATTAATATACAAGTACTGTTGTGTAGCCACATCCATTGTATAGAGATCAGTGGTCAAGCCTCAAAGAGTTTCTACTATAGATAGAGAGGGAAAACGTTACGTAATCTTAGAAATTCACCGTCTCACATGTTTTGCCGACCACAAAGAAACTAGAGTACCAAACAATAGAAAGCACTGGCTGCCTCCGCTTCTTCCACATACTGTGGGTGCCGCTTTGCATATACACTAATCGGCAGTGATACAAATTAATGTATGTGCTTAGAGGTACCAGGTGTAATAAATAGTGTACCTGGATCATTGTGCTCAGATACTCTTTTTTCTCATAATGCAATGCGTCGCTTAGGTGAAAAAGATGTATTATTGAGGCGGTTTATTTAAATCAAGACGCATGATGTGTCATTTCATTCGTTGTGTGGCCATGAGTAGGACAACATTTAACCACCCCATAGACCAAAACATCCAAAAACAACTGAATTTTGGCGGATTGTTTTGATCGAATTGACATTATGTGTGTATACAAGCACCAAACTGATAATTATTCCGTCAATATTCAAAATGTCCCGCGCCCAGCACGGACGACTGGTTTTGAATGGGTTTCACCCCTTGTCGCTTGCTTAGCTACATGTACGATTCCCAAGCGATGTTCCATCATGATAACTGATGACTTTTCAAAAACATACAAAGCAAAAGTTCCCGGCAAAGTTCAATGTGAAACAGATTTATGTCAAAAAAAACTTCCGGTTCGTTGTCAAAAGTCATTTTGCCTTCTAATAGCTTTGCTTCAATTTCTCCCTTTCAAAGAAACTTTAAAAAAAAACTGCTGAAGAAATTGTACCATATTTTCTCATAATAGAATGTGTGAAACTGTGATTGATATTTACAACGGATGCGTAAATCACGGGCGGGATGGGGGATATCATCCCCCAATATTTTGATAAGGGGACGATGGTCAATACGATCATCCCCTTCAATGTTGAGATGCACGTTCATGTGTTTTTGCCCCAAAACAACCCGCATATTTTACCAAAATGTTTAAATGGTAATTTTCGCGCGCCTTCGCGCGCATGTTGTTCTATTACAATTAGATCTAACGATTTTAGCTTCTAAATGGTCAAATTTTTAGCGCGCTTCGGGCGCACACATGTGCTAGTAATGGATGTTTTCAGCAAATCCGTTTCATCTCAAAAATTTCATAAAACCCATCCCCACCTCCCGTTGTCAAAAAGAAATTTACGCCACTGAAAGTCTTCTGTAGGGTGCATGGCCTAAAATAACTAGTAGTACATCGCACGGTAATTAGCCGAATCAAACCCGTACACTACAAGGAAGCTAACTAAGATACTTTCACGGCTCTCCTGCAAGGTACAGATGACCGAAATCAACTACTTTTATCTTCATGTTTTATTCAGATTGCCGAAATCACAGGCTTTAATTCGATATCAGAGACGTGTCTATCCGTGTATATCTCATTATACATTAAATGTATATAATGAGCACCACATTACGTCTCACAGACTGCCCTGGTGCTGTTAAATCGCCGCGCTTTGACAAGCATTAAAGGGACACTGGAACATGCGGTATAGGCGCCTCAGTTGCATGGTTGTGTGGTCTGACATGTGTGAACCCTCACCTAAAATTAATTAGCCTAAAACCAGTTTCCTTGCAAATCAAGTAATTTTTTAATAAAATCAATCCGGGGTGGTTTTATTCTAATGGCTTAGGTTGAAAACTGAAATGCAATAAATATACACGAGAGTTGTGAAAATTCCTGCAAAACTCATAACACTGAGTCCATGACCACCTTCCTGCAAAAACTGGAGTGTTAACGTTAACACCATTGGTGTTAATTTTAAAGCCCTCCCGAATCAATAGGGACTGCATGCCACTGGTGTTGTTTACACCATTTTTGGTGTTAAATATCAACATGTTTAGGGTTATGTTAAGACAAATTTTGGTGAAATGTTTAGAGATGACACTCTTGTATTAATTTACAACCACAGTCGGTGTTTGCTTAATTATTTTTAAACACTGCCGGGTGCCAAATGACCACTACTGTGTTAATTTAAACACTCTTCTGGAATCAATACGGGACCGCACCCTCTGGTGTTAATTAACACCAAACTGTATTTGTAATGTCTCATATTTTAGTAGAAAATGTTCGATTTGTTTTTTCTTCTATCATGTCAATTGTAATTGCTTGCCTCTACCAAATCATAAACTAAATCAACTAAATGCATAATTAAAATAATGCAGCAACACCGAGCGGTGTTAAATCCTAAATGTCAACACCAGAAACTAACACCAACAAGCTTGACACCAACTTGGTATTAAAATTTTAACACCCCAGTTTTTGTAGTGTTATTTATGTTGTTATTGCCTAAAGATTCTCTGTGTATACACTAAAAACGCCAAGTCAACTATGCACCGACTAAAAATGAAAATGGGGTCAAAATTATGACCTCAAAAAGGGTCATTTCGCACGTTTTTGACCAAAAAAGTGGTCAACATTTTAACCCCGTTTTTAGTCGGTGGCATAGTAAAAATGAGCCCGTTGAAAATATTTTTAGGGGTAACATATGCAAAACAAAGATCTTTTGACTGAAAATGAAGGGGAAAACGCTGGAAATGACCACCTGACTTCGGCTTGAAAGTAGGACCTTCTAGGTGTTTTTATAAGATTGCTTGGTGTAAAACTGCTTTATAGCACTCAATGCAAGTCCCAATCTACCCATTTCAGCTATTTCAAGGAATTGCTGGAAATGTGCTCATATCACTCTAAATACATGAAGTGACCCAAATGGGGCAATATGTTTCTTTAAGACAGCTTACAAAACAAGGGTATAATGAGTAATGACATTCTCGCTAGGAATGCGAGAAAATTTATCAACTGGCGAATTATTTTTATGCATTGTATACGAGCTTGCAGTTTGTTTATATTGTTAAGGTTTTCCATGCGCATATTGTTACAATCAAATCTCCAAATATATTTGTGTAAATATATTTAGGTTCGCACATATTTATACCTATTTTTAACTCTCTTAAAGGGGCAACTTCAACAACCACCTCCAGCCGTATTGCAAGTGAATACCTTCAGCCAGCAAGCTCCAGCAAATGTCACAGTCGTTCGAACAGTTCAGGTAGATGCCGGACCTCGGCCGGATAATTATCTGGCATGTTCCATTCTTTCTACCATATTTTGTTGCTTAATCTTCGGTATCGTTGCCATCGTCTTTTCTACGCAGGTAAGCATCAGCATAGAAACAATGGCTGGTATTCTGAAAGGGAGACTAACTTTAGACCTGGGTTTAAACCAGGGTTAGTTCTACAAGAGGGACCTTTTTTCCTTTCAAAATACTGTGAAAGTTAAATGTAACGGGTGAGAAAATTCCTCATGGATGGGCTTCTCACCCGTTACAGCACACTTATAGAGTATGTTGTAAGAAAAAAAGGTCCCCTCTTGTAGGACTAACCCTGGTTTAAACCCAGGTCTAAAGTTAGTCTCCCTTTCAGAATACCAACCAATATTTTTGGCAAAATTTAAGATCCAAATAACGAGTATGATCCCCATAGTGACTTAGCTGATTACTGCTTGCCAAAGCTTAAAACGGATAGGTTAGAGGTGCCCGCTTTTTGTATACAAGTCTTTACAAGGCCCGTGATATACAAGGGTGTCTAAAACGTTACTTTCAAGGGACACAATGGTATTAAAAATATTTAGACATTACTAATATCACTTCTACAAATATGACAACAATTTGGATATTTACATTCTGTGAAAAGAGCAAAAGTTACAGGAGATTCCTGCCACGGAAAAACAAGGTGTTGACATCCCTGCCAGAATTGACAGTGTATCTAGCATGTTTTTTGACACAATTCAAAAGCATTTAGACCAAGATTCAGACATTGTACTTCAGGCTCATTGTAGTAAGATAATTAATTTAACAAGTGAAATATAGAATAGCCGGTATTAGCACATATACCATGACAATGGTATGTGAGCTGATGACTACATATCTTTCAAGTTTGATAAAATTGCTGGCAGTAATGTCAGCATCCTTGGCTGCCACAGACAGCAAAGGATGCTGACATCATGCATGCATTTTTTTTTTCAATTTTAAATAGACTGTAAATTCTGGTAGGGATGTCAACACCTTGATTTTCTGTGGCAGGACTCTTGCTGTTTTAGCTGTTTTTACAGAATGTAAACATCATCATTGTTTTCAAATTTGTGGAAGTGGTTTCAGTAAGGATCCATTTCATTATGTCTGAATATTTTGTCATGCCATTGTGTCCCTTTAAATTCAACTTATATGCATCTTAGTGTCCTGTAAGTACCCGCCCAATACTTTTCATTTAGTTGGTCTTAAGCAATGAAATGAGAAGGTTAGGTATACAATCATTCTGCCAGTATCAATGTGATTTGATTTTTCAAGCCCAGAAACGTTATATATAGAACAAATCTTAAATTTTAAATCATCATCATCGTCGTCGTCGCCATCATCATCGTCACCATCATCGTTTTTGGTCATTGTTATCGCTGTCGTCATTAATATTGCGATCGACAAGCTAAATTCGAGAAACAAACAGCATAAATTAAAATGCAATTTATTTGGCACTATCAAAAGAACCAAAAGGCACTTACACGAACAAGAACTTCTCAATTTTATCAAAAAAGGGTGTCATTCTTTTCAAATGGAGAGATTTGCTTTGGGGAACATGTTTTAACAGCGCTTTTTGTTGGTCTATTGGACAGTACTTCACATATCTTGCGCGACTTTGAAAGACAACAATTATCCCATATGAGAACAAGGACTCCTTGCTATAGTCAAAGATGTTCTAGGGGGTGGAGGTGGCAGTTTGTGGCAATATCTGGAACAAAATAATGCTGACATTACTGCCAGCATTTACCAAACTTGAAAAGCATGTTGTCATCAGCTCACAGACCATTGCTATTGTATGTGCTAATCCCGGCTAATCCATCTTTCACTTGCCAGATCAATATCTTACTACAAGCCTAAAGTACAATTCCTGAATCCCGGTGTCATCCGGGGGCGTCATATATTACAGTGTCCGTGTGACTGAGTGTCCTACCACCCATCTGTCTATTGTGTTCTCCATTGAGTGTTGTATGCATCATTTGTTTCAGCACTGTACCCAAATGGCCTCGTCTACAAGGTCACGGTTTATTTTTTTTTTTTTTTTTTTTTTGTCATTGTTATCGCTGTCGTCATTAATATTGCGATCGACAAGCTAAATTCGAGAAACAAACAGCATAAATTAAAATGCAATTTATTTGGCACTATCAAAAGAACCAAAAGGCACTTACACGAACAAGAACTTCTCAATTTTATCAAAAAAGGGTGTCATTCTTTTCAAATGGAGAGATTTGCTTTGGGGAACATGTTTTAACAGCGCTTTTTGTTGGTCTATTGGACAGTACTTCACATATCTTGCGCGACTTTGAAAGACAACAATTATCCCATATGAGAACAAGGACTCTTTGCTATAGTCAAAGATAATCTTTGCTATATAGTCTATAGAATGGAGCAAGGGGCATTTTCACATCCAAGCTCAGACTTCATCCCCTACCTCACCCCCACTCCTCACACGAAAAAAAAACAATTAGGGCAATCAATCAATTCCTAAATTATTCCAACCCGAAACGAGCAATATCAGAAATTTATTAGACTTGGGTGATCCGGAGCTGAGTTGTTAATACAGGCCGAAAATAGGGTTTATTTTACATTTTTTGCCAAGAACCCAAGGGGCTTAAACAACATTCCTTACAACGCCAACTGAAAACACTTCCACGAGTTTGAAAACAATTTGGATGTTTACATTCTGTAAAAACAGTGAAAACAGGAAGATGTTCTAGGGGGTGGAGGTGGCAGTTTGTGGCAATATCTGGAACAAATAATGCTGACATTACTGCCAGCATTTACCAAACTTGAAAAGCATGTTGTCATCAGCTCACAGACCATTGCTATTGTATATGTGCTAATCCCGGCTAATCCATCTTTCACTTGCCAGATCAATATCTTACTACAAGCCTAAAGTACAATGCCTGAATCCCGGTGTCATATATTACAGCGTCCGTGTGACTGAGTGTCCTACCACCCATCTGTCTATTGTGTTCTCCATTGAGTGTTGTATGCATCATTTGTTTCAGCACTGTACCCAAATGGCCTCGTCTACAAGGTCACGGTTTATTCCGTACATGTTGCTATGGTAGCTAGGACACTCTCTCATGGGGGGACACTCAGTTTCTTTACACCGGTCTCATGCTTTTGAATTGTGTCGCAAAAACATGCTCCACCACTGGCGATTGCCAAAATTGTGTAAAAAGTTTTTCTATGGGTGGTGAAACTGCGCAGTGGCGCACTATGGAGTTTGGATTGCGATTTATTCCGTTTATTGAAAATAGGCGACGCGGTTTACCAAATTTGGCCTCGACGACCCGTCTAGATACACTGTAAATTTCTGTCAGGGATGTGAACACCTTGCTTTTCTGTTCCAGAAATTGCACACAAACTGCCACCCCCTGGACCTCTTCCTGTTTTTACGGTTTTTACAGAATGTAAAAATCCAAATGTTTTCAAAACAGTGGAAAGTGATTTCCGTAAGGGTTCTCTTTTCATTATGTAATTTTTTTTCAGCCATTATGTCCATTTAATATTAAGACATGTATGTCATGTGTTTAATGGTTATTTCAGGGCACTCACATTGGGATCAAGGCCGCTAACAATGAACGAGACGGCTTTCAGCACAAGCTCGAGGTTGAATATTGCCGCCGTCACTACTGGCTTAGTTTAAAAAAATTGTTATTGCTTTCAAGTGAACAGCTTATTCGCTTTGGTTGTATTGAGTGGTATGCCAATCATGTCACCTTGCCTTAAAAAATGTATCTACCCAGTAAACAAAGCGATAATGCTTTAGATATGAGCAATTGGCCTGTCTGTGTTGAGAGCTAGAGTCAATCACAACATGGTAACAATACAATGTAGTAGAGCTGAAGATGCTCTAGAACTTAATATTTTGGACAGCTGCATTCACTGGTTAATGAAATGAGGAGATGATCATGAATATGTATAGAAATGAGTAATTAGCGAATCAGTAATGCTGTCAGAAGGCGATATCAAATCATAATCGACACAGGAATTCACATCAAGTGTAAGAAATTTTATAAATTAATGGTTTGACCTCAAACAAATGCACAGAAAAACAAAATTTGGTGTTATATTAAGAGATGATGGGAGATAAAATATCAAAGGTCTATGAGTATAGAGGTGAACAGACATTTGCAGGGGAACAATTTCTACGGGAAAAATCTTTCAGAATGATCCGAGGGCTCCGATTCTTCTAAAAATGGTCCCTCATTGTTAATATAGTCTCGGGATCAGAAGAATAGGTACTTGCCCTTTTCGGTCACAAAGATTTTACAGGTCAACATGAAACATGATCTATTATCCTTGGAGTCATTAATTTTATCATCTATTTACACGAAATCCAATTGTAGAGCAAAAATCTACATTTTCTTTATAGGATATATCCAGAAAACAATCTGAGATGGGAATTCTAATCAGCTAATCCTGAAAAGCAATAAGCAAAGCGTACCTTTTTAATACCCATGATTAATAAGAGGGTGATTGGTGTAGGTCTCAAAAGAATTACACGTTTTTGAATTGTTGACTCCTGTACAAACATCTCCCCCACCCTACCCCTATTTTTTACATGTTCCCCTTGTTGATTTTTCTAGACTTTGATACATTATTCTGTGACAATTTAGAAGTATGATAACACTTTTTTTTTTAATTTGTAGTCTGAGGTCAAAATCAACTTTCTATTTTGTGTGTTTTGTGTGGACCCCCACCCATGAAAACATTAACTTTGTAAGCCATATTTTTATAATATGGGTGTATTTGGAAATTAATCAACTTGGAGAATAATAAGGACGCATTTTTTCACACAGGAAGTAATTTTTTTGCATTTGGTGATTTTTTTATTAGGTCACCATTAAAAGCAAGCTCAACCACCTCCAGACGACTATTATAATCGACGGAATGGTTTGTTTCCCGCCCTTTATCAAGCAATCAAATCAATCAAAGTTATTGTATACGGCGTTATCTAGAAACGTAGCGGCAAAACCACCAATATATACGGCGAAGACATTAAAGGGGCATAATAGCATGAAAAAAAAAATGACATAATGAAAAGGACCCTTACTGAAATCACTTCCACGAGTTTGAAAACAATTTGGATGTTTACATTCTGTAAAAAAAGTAAAAACAGGAAGAGTTCCAGGGGGAGGTGGCAGTTTGTGGCAATTTCTGGAACAAGGATGCTGACATCACTGCCAGCATTTACCAAACTTGAATAGCATATTGTCATCAGCTCACAGACCATTGCTATTGTATATGTGCTAATCCCGGCTAATCCATCTTTCATTTGCCAGATCAATATCTTACTACAAGCCTAAAGTACAATGCCTGAATCCCGGTCTGAATGCTTTTGCATTGTGTCGCAAAACATGCTAGATACACTGTAAATTCTGTCAGGGATGTGAACACCTTGCTTTTCTGTTCCAGAAATTGCCACAAACTGCCACCTTCCCCCTGGAACTCTTCCTGTTTTACTGTTTTTACAGAATGTAAACATCCACATTGTTTTCAAACTCGTGGAAGTGATTTCAGTATTAGGGTCCTTTTCATTATGTCAATTTTTTTTCATGCCATTACGTCCCTTAAGTCCTTTTAATTACCAAATTCTTGCACCTTATACACATAGACAGGACAACCATGATTATTATCAAACATTACATTTAATAAATTATCTCAAAGGATATATAATAATTAAATTTTATCTGCAATAAAGGAACATATGCGCTTAAAGGTGCAATGAGAGATTTTAAGTCATCCAAATTTTCTGTGATATGCAGTGATTTCATATAGATTAGACACTCAATAGATTCCCTACCTTTTATTTGGCTACAGAAATAGCATGAAATGAAAACAAAAGGTGATTTGTACATGCTTATTATTTCAATAGAAAACAGGCTGAATTTCCTATTTGCTCCTATAGGAAATTAGAAATTTCACAATTTTCGTATCTCAGCTTAATCCTTTCAGATGGGGATATTTTTGATAGAAAGCTTTACGCCAATACAAAAATCAAAATTCTTACATTTTTAGAGACATGCGTTATTAAAATCTCTCGTTGCACCTTTAATAATGTATTAGTCCTGGC
>JAMKCH010012433.1:0-30677 GCA_023653785.1 Ophioderma brevispina | reverse complement strand
CTTAAGAAGTATGTTTCGGGGTCCTTGTAGTCGTCCATATGATATTTAATCACTAAAAGTTTTGTACTTGAGATGTGTTACAAAATGTCTGCTAGCCTCCGGGGTATATTGCAATGAGCACAATTTACCCAACAACAAGCTTGTGCCAATGTTTGATATGGTGCTTTATCCAGAGTGGTCAAGATTTTTCACTATGCTACTGGACTATTGGCCGCTATCGGCTGGAACACACGCCGGTGGTGCCTTGATTTCTACCTTCGTTCATAATAAGATGATGTACAAAGATAGCGATGCGAAAACGCGTAAGTGTTACGAAATTGAAGATTTATACGTTTCAACCGCATGCTTCAAACGAATACAGGTCATCTCGGCCCATACCAATATCGGCCATGCCGACTCGGCACATCGCCGTCTCGGCCCATTGCCGTCTGGCCCATTGCCGTCTCGGCCACTTGTCATCTCGTCCCTTTTCTTTTCCTTTCTCTTTCCGGTCCTTTGCTGATTTCTTTCCTTTCTCTTCTTTTTCCTTCTTTCTTCCTCCTTTCTTTTAACTCATTTCGGCACAGACTTCCATATGTAAACCCCCCCTATATATGAATGTACAATAAAAATTTAATTATTTATAGCGTTTATACCGTTTTGATTGATTGAAACAAGGCCAAATTAAAATAAATGTGTATCATTAAATTATACGAGGGGGGGGTACATTGAAGTCTTTCCCTCATTCTATTTAATTCCCTTTCTCCTTTTTCCCCTCACTTCTTTCTATCATTTCGTCTATCAATTTCACGGTTTTCTCTTTCTCTTCTCTTCGCTTTGCTTCTATCTCCATCTTCTAGACTTTATTTCCTTGTTCTTTTTCATTTTCTTTTTCTCCTACTTTTCGTTCTACAGTGCTTTGAGGACTGTGGACTACGATCAACAAAGTTATTTCCATCCCAACTCCATATAACTTATACATGATCATAGGTCAAAATCTAATTATAAAAGGCTCGGGAAGAAACTGCGAGCAAGTGAATTAAATAAGACGAAAAAATACATTTTACCCCGGGATTTCATCGATTCAATTATCCCATTCGTGATGTTTCAGTCGGTACAATACGGATTACAATTACGATAACCAATTTGCTAGCTCAGTTGTGTCCAGCCTTGTCGATATTATCGTGTTGATGCCTCGTTGAATCATCGGGCCTTTAGAGTAAAGCACTATCGGGAAATAAGCAACTGTGAAACTCACACGGTACAAATTTTGGGGTGATCGATGTACATGAAGTCTTTGGAGTTTGCACGTTGATGCAGTGCACAATAAATACGGAGAGCATTACCAATAAAGAAGTTACTGTTTTTTTTTTCGTTTTTTTCTGCCAGAGCAAACGGTCCTGCCCATTAGTGCATCAACATGAAAATACATTGTACACAGAAAAAAAAATTGATATAAAATATAAACGTAAAAGTACACTTACAAAACATTCCTTAAAAGATTTATACTATTCCACCTGCGACACCACTTTGCACGATTGTATTCCTTAGTGTAACATTTTCAGTCTCCTACAGGTTTTAGCAGTTGATAAAGCCTACAAATCAGGGTTGTTTTTTTTACATCCTACAAATCCATATAAAGTACTTGCATAGAGGATAAGAAAGTTATATTTGGTGAACTCAACCTCTAAGATACTTAATAAAACCGCTCTTATATTTCATTTTAAGTGGTTATCAACCAGGTTCAGCTGGAGCTCACTCAGAATTGAGCAATGATCGCATTCCCAAAACAAATGGGGGAAATCTTTTTTTCAACTTGCCCATTGCAAAAAGGTACTTTAGGTAGTTTTTATAGGTTACAAATCAGTAATGCCCAGTTGGTAAAAGTAATTTATTAACAGGCAAGAAACTATGACAAAAATTTTTATAAACTGAAGTATCTTTAACCTGGGGATGGGGATGCTTTTAAGATATGGAGTAAATGTTAATCCAATCTTAAGTATGATCATTAACTAAAATATTCCATTTGAGTTAGATGAGGTGGGTTTGAAAAATTCTGAAAAATATGTATCGAATCAGTTTACATACATTTAGTTTTATGAATTTTGTTAAAAATCTCAAACATTAAAAAATAGCTATCTTTAAAAAAAAAAAATGTGGACAATTCTTTTCCATGTCAATGGAAGAGAATATATGAAGGAATAATTCCATAAAATTAACATTGAGTTGTATTTCAGGGTTAAAATTATTGTATGCTAAAATTTTACATTCTACAAAAGATCATTACAAAACTTAACCCCATTATCATAACCAGTCTTATGAAAAACATCTATTATTTATTCTCACATCAGTATTATAAAGAATTTGACTTTAAAACAGGATTTAAGTATAGAGGTTTCATACACCACAGATTAACCATGAGTTAAAAAGTCGTATAATAAAACTGTTGAATCAATCTCAAAACCTTATGTGGTTTTTTAATATTACCCTGCCAAAGGAAATTACCACCAAAAGGCTCCAGTGGTACTGAAAGAAACATTTCCTTACCATTCATTTGTACAAGGAGACGTTTAACCCAAGCAGTTTTTAAACATATAATAATAGAAACCATTATGAATATCTCTAGCCCACCTGCTAAATAATCACCAATAAGGGTCTTACGATTATCTTATATGGTTTGCCGACACACAAAACATAGAAATAACCTTATCTAAATCTTAAGAAAACATCTGGTAGAGATGGCAAAAAAGACATAAGAAAAATGAGTGAGAGAGACCATGATTTGATAATGGCTATTTGACAATAGGCGTAAGATCTCGCATAGACCCAACTCTACGGATATTTTAAGTTATCAAATTAGGAATGTAATTTACGATGTACATAAGTTTGTCAGATCATTAGATAAAGTTATGCCAAGGAGCTTAACAGGCCCTGAGAGTAAGTCATGCCAAACCTTTAATATCAGGAGGATTAGAACCGAAGGAGCCAAGTGGTAAAAGTTGTGATTTTTCCAAATTAATTTTAAGGCCAGAATATAATTGAAAGTTTTAAAAATCTGTATAGCCAAACAAAGGCATTAACATCATGGAGAAAAAGAGTAGTATCATTGGCATATGCACTAATAATTATCTGTGTTGTCCACATTAATACCTTTATGTTTTGGTTGCCCTTGATTAATAAACTTAGAATTTCACCACATATAATAGATAACAAAGGACTGATGGGACAACCTTGCCGAAGACCACAAAACAAGGTAAAAAAGGTTGAGGCATGACATTATTGTTAAACATGATGAAATATCAGTAAAACCTCAAAGTTCATTTTAATAAAAACCAAAAAAGAAAAATTAAAAAATTCAAGAGCATCTGTAAAACAAAAAGACCATTCTAGCTTATCGAAGCTTTTGAAAATCTATCATACACATAAGACCAGGACTATTATTATTGTTTAAGAAATTGATTACATCAAGAAAGCGGATAGTTATCACAGATAGACCACTGACAGGCAAAAAACCAGTCTGGTCGTTGGAGATAATTTCAGGTAATACCTTTTTCAGAGAGCGGACAAGTGCATTAGCTAAAAGCTTATAGTCTGTATTTAACAAAGAGATTAGGTCTCCAAGTTTTAAAAAGTTGGATCCTTATCCTGCTTGGGAATTAAACTGATAATACCTCGGCGCTGATCAGCAGACAATTTCCCTTATGAAAAGAATAGTTAAAGCTATCCGCCAAGATATTGCAAATTCTTAAGAAAATTTAGAAAACTCGGTTGGCACCCAATCAGTGCCGGAGTTTTATTTGGACAATCCCTCAAAGCCTCAGTGATTCTGAATAGAATCAGGGCGGGGGGCCTTCGCAATGTTTCTGAGACTCCTAAAGAGCTTACGAACATGGCATTATTAATAAACCTATCATCAGATTACATTTGTCAGGATTACAGGACTTATACGATTCTGATAAAAAGATTGTTCCTCTCTTAAAATATCAGTGCGGATAGTCAAAACACACACCCCCAGCATCGGTATGCAATTAGTAATAATTTTTGTTCTGAATTCCTTTTTTCCAAATTGATTAAAATACCTTGATTTCTCTCGCATATTCACCAGTTTGCACGTGACCTAAACAATAATACTTCAGTTTAATTTTGTATACATTATCCAGATCCCGACCTCATCTATTGATTTGAAAGATATATCATAGATGGATGTTTCTCATAAAGAATCTCTAAAAACTTTAGTTAATACAAAAGCTCCTCTCCGGCTCTTTCCTATTTTGACATTTTAATTGAATAATCAATATGAAAGAGATCTGACCTGAAATTTAAGAAAATCCCATCTGACATCAGGCTCCATGTCTCTACAGGTTCTGATGATATCTTGTATGACACACTTTTACTTGATTAATATCGACGACCTCTTGAAGAAGGGACACATTAAATTTCAAAACCAAGGCCCGTGCTTCCGGTGAATGATGGAAATATGAAATTACCAGGGAATGATCATTTTAAATCCAGATGAGGATCATCACATTGATCAAGTGGGCAAAAAGATTAACAGAAAATAAGAAAATATATCAGGCGGACCAAATAATAGGTGGGTTGGTATTAGAGAAAGCCAAAAGTATATCTCTTAATACCAGGATTTTTTCCTCAAATATCATGAGGCAATATTCTCCATAATACTTTAATACAAAAGTGGAATTATGAGTGGTTTGAGGAAGCCCACCCTTGTGATCTGAAAGAAACATCAAGACACAATTTTAAAATCCCCACCCCAAAACTATCGATTCACAATCAAAGTCGCAGATTAATAATGATAGTGAAAAAGAAGTATGGGGTCATCCACATTTGGGCCATAAAATGTTTACTAAATGTTAAATTTTGTAAATAAGAACACGTCATATGATATAACCCGACAATTATCGTCATGATATTCTTTCTTACAATCTCTTAGTCACAGGAGTTCCTAAATAAAAATACAACACCTCTTAGCATTAGAAAGGCCATGGGAGAATATAATATTGTTATTGCCCCAATCATTTTTCCATGATATTCGTTATCAAGAGGAGAATGCGTCTCCTGCAACAAGAAAATATCAGCAGATCTATTTTTCAAACCATTCAACACCTGAACACGCTTGAGTGTTGGACCCAACCACGAACATTCATAGGACTAAATACCAAACGAGTTAATCATTCAAATGTAAATTAACTCTACTACGCACATCAATACTATCTCTTAGTCGTATATTGAGGCAATCAATCAAACCTGTCATAACTATAAACAATATTTAGTAAACAGGTCCCTGATCATGCTGATACTGTTGTCCTAAACCAAAGGACATTACAAGTGATATATATAAAAACGTAATAGGTAAGCACTAATTTCATATGCAAATGATTCTATTCAACAGACACCTGTAATAGATACTGAAAGGTGGAGCAAGACAGCTCGTCCCACCTACGTGTATTAAGAATACATACATTGCATCTACAAAAGATCCTAAAGGGACGCACCATTAGATATTCCAGGGGGGGGGGGCTAGGAAGTTTAGTTTGGAGCTGAATTTTTTTTTTTCTCGGCTGATAAGAAGGTGATTTTTTTTTTTTTTTGCAAGTTGGTGGGTGTGAGCGTTGAATTTTTTTTTCTTTACAAGCTTGGGGGTGAATATTTTTTTTTTTTCTTTACAAGCTTGGGGGTGGAATTTTTTTTAAGCATTACAGTTTGTTTTTCTTTCATCGCAAAGGTGATTTTTTTTACAAGCTGGGGGGATTTTTTAAATCCCTTTGATGTTGCAAGTTGTGACTAGGGTGTATGGGCAGCCGAGGTTCACTTTTGACCGACTGATTGAGGACGGGGGCTCATTTTGAAAGACGGTGATTTGAGGAAACACCTTCCCTCCATGGCTTGACAAATGCAATTTTGTAAGATGGACAATTAAATAAATGTACCCCGCAGCCACAAACATTCTTGTCGATACACTAGTAATTGTCAAATACACATGATCATTGGTTTCATATAAATAGTTACATATATTTTTCATTTTCATCTCCACCATTCACTGTAAAAAAAAACCCCACAAAATTGTTTTCAAAAATTGGATTTATGTGAATAAATACAGTGCATTGATATTTGAAGAAACAGGAAACATTTCCTTAAACCCACAGTACCAATAATTATTTCAAAGCAGAATCACAGCAATTTTCATTCAACAATTGACCATACTCAAAACAGGGACATTAGTATATTTTCATTGTTGTGTTTATTCAGTTGGTTACCAAATGAAAACCCACTTTAATTAGGCTATCACTTTCATACAATTCCAAAAAAGAAGCTTTGGAGATAAGATTTCAGATTCTCAAATTTTTAATGAAACTATTTTTTCATATGAGGATTCTTAAACTTGTTGAGAAAAGATCTTTAAATGGACACCAATGGCATGAAAAACATCTTCAGACTAATTAAAATAGACCCTACTGAAACCATTTCATAAATTTGAAACCAATTTGGTGTTTATATTTATGTAAAAACAGTAAAAAACGTCGAAGAGTTTGTGGCAATATGGCAATTCTGCCTGGGAAAACAAAGGTGTGACCATCCCTGGGCCAGAATTGTATAGTGTATCTAGCATCTGTTGTGACACAATTCAAAAGTATTCAGTCCAGGAGTCAATGCATTGTAGTGCCGACGGCGTTTTTATAAGTAGACATTTGATCTGTCATAATAAAAGGGGGATTAGCACATACACAAACACTGTGTGTGATCTGCTGACTGCATGCGTTTCAAGGTTGATAAAATGCTGGGGCAGTAATGTCACATCTTGGGTTGAGAAGCTATGCTTACAGGACATCTGTGCTTTTTTTTATCGTTTTGGAAATAAACTAATTAAAAACAAACATAAATTGTCGAAATTGCAGTGTTTTTCCACTCTGTGATATTCCCCCCTTGTTTTGAATTCCACATTTTCCTTCCTTATTACTGAATGATGATATGCTAATTGAAATTGGAAGCATAGGGAATCTAAAATTCCTAAGTTTTTCATTTTCATGGCGATTTATTCAATATAAGTTTACCGATGATGAGTTTTTGGAAAACCCGATAGAAATCCTTATGGCCCCAGGAAGGCCATGTAATAGTGATATAAACCCCTTTGGTATGCTCTTTGTGTGCAAATAGTGCAGAGGCCTGTGTGAATTACAAGTCCGGGAAGGTCTAGTGCACTATAAATCGCCTACAAACTGAATGCACTGTGTGGTGGCATCCCAGGGCCGGGGGGGGGGGGGGGCTCCTATAGAATTGGCTGATACTCAACTGCCATCGATACCTTCTTCAAGTTTGCAACTGTACATCCGCAAAACCATATGTTTTTTCATGTGATCCTGTATCCAACCCTCAACCTCCTTTTTTTCTCAGCCACCTTTTTTGCTTTGTACCATAGATCCACTCAAGGACCCACAAACCCCTAGTTTTCATTCTCCGGCTTACACATCATTTGACCCATCACATTCAGGTACGCCTATATTATAGAGTTCATCTCTACGCTGAAAGCAGGTAGTTCCCAATGCATCATATATCTATTGATGATAGCAGGTGCGTTTATCAATGCTCATATCTACTGCCTGGTTACTACTTCATCAGAGGGTTTTAGATATATGTGCCACGCACTCCCTTCACGCGGTGTTGAATAATGACAAGATGCGCAGAAATTTGCATAAAAACAATACATCAAAATTAAAAAAAGGAAAATTTTGCAAACTTTTGGTTTAAATATCTAAAAATTAGCTAGGGAAATTTTGGGCAAAACGGCAGATTCCTAAAGATACCTTAGCATATACCGAAAGACCACTATAAAGAGTATTTTTTTTTTGTCTCCTCCTGTGGCCGGTTGGATTTTTTTTTTTTTTTTTAACATGATAAATGGTGATTTTTTTTTTCCTTGTCTCCTCTCTGAGTGAATTTTTTTTTTCTTCACAGTCTAAAGGGTGAATTTTTTGTTTTCTCTTTCACACTCTAAGGTGCATTTTTTTTTTCTTTCAACCTCTAAGGGTTAATTTTTTTTTTTCTCAAAACATGTCCTAACCGCCCCTGGATATCTAATGGTTGCGTCCCCAATGACAACTGTTAAATGTTGCAGCAGGTGTAATATCCCCAACCAACTCATTGTAAACACAAACAAAAGTAACAATAAAATACCCTACATATACCACTGTGACTTTCAGTGACAGAAATAAAAAAAAAAATGTGATGCAATTTTTTATACTTCTTATCGCCAGAGATTGAAGCGAAAATGTTCAGGATCTGAGCTCTCAAGGTTCAGATTACTAAATTATTTAGAAGACAACTATGAGTTTTTTCACTGTGACGACTACCTCCAGCTTCACAAAAAAAACAATAGCCATGTCAACAAAAAAAGAAAGCTAATGAAAATGTGCCATCACAGAATGTAGAGTGGTATCAGAGGTCAAAGGCAATACCCCAGTCACCTTAGATTAAAAAAATTAAAGCATTCTCAAACCACAAGTGCCATTTACTTATGAGATCCCCTTTCTTACACTCCAATATTATAAATATGACCTTAGATGACCTTTGACCTCTGCAAGTGACCTTTAACCTTAATATCATATGACTGTACCCCCTGCTGTATAAATGCCCCAAGTATGGTTGCAATTGGATTTCAACCTTGCAAATTTGGCAATATATAACTTTACCAGAGGCCTTTAATCCTAATATGTGACCTTTGACACTAGTAAGTGCCCTTTGACACAAGTATGTGACCTTTGACCCCAAGTATGTGACCTTTGACCCTAATATGTGACCTTTGACCCTAATATGTGACCTTTGACCCTAATATGTGACCTTTGACACTAGTAAGTGCCCTTTGACACAAGTATGTGACCTTTGACCCTAATATGTGACCTTTGACCTTATTATAAAGCCACCAAAGGGGCATAATGACACTAGAGGAAGGAAATGGAAAATTTGACCAATTTTATAACTTTACCACATGACCTTTGACCCTAATATGTGACCTTTGACCCTAGTGACCTTTGACCCTAATATGTGACCTTTGACCCTAGTGACCTTTGACCTTATTATAAAGCCACCAAAGGGGCATAATGACATCATTGCTCTGCAACATATGACTTCCCACTTGAAAACAAAAATTTTTGATGTTTTCAGCCCATTTTATAGCCAGACCCCATAAAACCTTTGACCTTAATAAGCAGCCTTTGAACACACTCCATATAGAATTTCCCAAGGGCATCTAGGGGCGCAAATACTACAATGGCACATTTTAACTACTCAAATGAGGCCAATATAATGCCTATAGCCCATTCTATAACTTGACCTCACATGACCTTGACCATTATTTATGACCCTAGACCCCATTTTCATATAAAGTCCCTGAGTAACATCTATGATTAAGTTTCTGTAGCATAGTACAGCTGCCGGCCAGGTGACTTAGAAAATATTATATAGTTAGTTGCCTGTGGATTTGCTTCCTTAGACCACCCATTATAAGAAATCAACTGCTGACAGACCATCAGGCATTGAAAAAAGCAAATGTTAGTATTCGAAAAACAAATGGCAGCAAAAATCGCCATATTTTAGCGAAATATTACAAAAAGGTTGTGTTTTTCTTAGTAAGCAGAGCAAAAACATATCTACAAGTATTAATGTGATCATAAAAGGTACAAACTATGTTGAAGATTTCAAGATAACGGTAAATATCAAAATTGTGAGCAAAAAAAAAAAAACAAAATGGCCGCCAAAATACCGAGCATATTTATGTGAAATATGCACCCCAACTAGGTTTGTTATGCCGTAGTATAAGCCTGGTAAATGTTAGCCTTTTTATGAAATGGGCACTTAATAGGGAACAAAGCATTCTATGAGATATATTTTATTCAAAGAAAATAATTATATTTCAGATGGCGACCAAAAACATGGCTGCCAAGGCACCAAAGCATCATCGAAATTTAACGGTTTCTTTTTCTCAGTGACGGCTGATCCAATAATTACTTCAAGTTTGGCAAATGTGGCACACATAGAGAGTATGTTTATTTTATTAATGTATATTTGGCGTGTTGTGAATTCAAGTAGATCTAGAAAATCCCATAAGGTGCTGTTTAGCGAAATATTACCAAGAAGTGGTGCTTTCTTAATAAAGCAGAGGAAAACATTAATGCTATTAATGGATGCATAAAAGACACATGTTATGTGTAAAGATTTCAAGATGGCAGGTTAAAATATCGAAATTGGACCAAAAAAAATGGCCGCCAAAAATTACGTATTTTAGTGAAAAAAATCATCAACAAGGTTTGTTATGCCATAGTATAAAGCCTGGCAAATGTTAACAAGTTATGGATGGCAGGGAACAATAAATGTCAATTTATTCACAGGATATAATGTATTTCAAGATGGCGGACCAAAACATGGCTGCCAAGGCACCAAGCACCAAGTTTTAAATTTAACCGATTTCGTTGGCAAATGTACCATACTGATAGATATGTTTTTCTTTAAATGGCTATTAAAGGGCCTTGGTCCGATCCCTAATAGCAGCATCCCCGGAACCCTAGATATTACTGGAACTGGTGAATATTTGGTATCAGAAGCTACTATTTTTCTCATTTACCCTGTGAAATCTTTCGGGCTAAAGGATTGTTTGGTTTGCAAGTTATAAGCGAAAATTTTCCCATTTTGGTCGACTAATATTAATTTCACACAGTACTCTACGGGCTTACAAAATCACGTTTTTAGCTCTCACATCAAAATGAATTGAAATATCGGCGCGAAACTTTACAGATGGTGTTTTGGGGTGAAGGCCCCCTTTAAATATCAAGATATCTAGTCAAAATGATAAGTGGCTGCCAAAATAGCAAACTTTGTGAAATATTACTGATAAGTTTTGTTTTTTCTCAGTGTATGCATTTCTCTCCTGGCTAGGATTTCTTTTTGGTGCGAGTCCTTAAATAGAATCTTTCTCTGACTAGGGTTTCATTTTGATTTGTGTTCTTTGATATGTGTTCTTTGATCTAAAGTGTTTCTTAATCTTAACCAAGGTTTCTTTTTAGTATGAGTACTTTCATGAGACTTTTTCCCTGACCAGGTGTTTTTTTTTTGTATAAGTCCTTTAATGAGGAGCCCTCCCTCCATTTGTGTTATACGAAAATCATCTAGTCACTAAGTACAATTTGGCAATATTCATATCACTTGTCCTGACAAACCAACGTGTTCACTCTAAAATGACTTCAAACATCAATATGTACTCATTTTTCGATCAATTGATTAGAAAAACCTATTGCCAAACAAATTAGTTAATTTGTAGATACAAGATTGCCGGTATTCCATAAAAAGATGATCATTGCTTTCATTTAGGCGTCAATTAGCATTAACTGTTTGGCTTTTAATATATTCTTAAATCCTAAATGCCATTTTGTCACTTTTCAAAAGACGGAGTGGACCATGCTTGTGTTTAACGGGAGAGTGTATAGATCTAACAACACAAATACCGGGACCGCTACCTCCGTTTTTTTGCGGCGATTGTCATGTTGCTAGTCATTTCCTCTAGGGACTTAAGCAGGGGGGTTCTAAGGGGACATAGTATAGAAATAAGAAGTATACAATCCCATGCAATAATTGTATGTACTTTTGAAGGCAATATTCATGTCATGTGGATAATGGAAGGTATGGAAGGCTGTTTAGACCAAGGAATAAATGATCCCTGATGGCTGACATGTTAGATCTTGGGGTCCCAACAGCGAGGTCAGGAGACGTACAGACTGTCAGCGATGAGGGTCTATGTCTATATATTCGGAGTTTTGGGCATCAGTTGGTAAAGTAGTTCAGGAGCTCCCTGACAGAACATGCGGTAGAAGAGAGTAAATGCTGCAACTGCTCTTCAGTGTTTCATTGGGTAAATACACTGAGCTTTGATACTCCTGGCAATCCAATTATGCTTAACTCTATTCTGGATATCTTTGATATTGTTGAAAACATCGAAGATTGGACATAGTTACTGGCATTGGAGGCTTTTTGGATCTTTTTGAATGTCTCGAACAATCATATCAATGTAGTGCGCAACCCCTGATTGGGCATGGTAACCTCCAACATGTGACCACTTGGATCAATTGCATGATGACAGTGACCGGCAAATCTTGCTCGGCATTGGGCAACAGAGGATGAAGGGATGTCTCCATATTTCTGTGCTTTGGTCATGTGATCACGCTACGATATGTTTTGTACTCGCATAAGAAGCCTGGAGTAGGTTCCATCCAGTCTACCATGTAGTTCTTTCTTCATGGTCGCCTGTCTCTGATCCAGATAAAAGGAATACCTCTTTCCACAGGCTCTAAGATTTCAGCAGGTTGATTAAAGATAGCAGATTACCATAAGTGGTTTATTGCAGAGCATTCCAAGCTTGTCCTTTGTGGTGAGACAGGGAGTTTTTTTCTTGCTGGCAGCATATAGGACCCTATGGTAGCTGAAGTCCCTGACCTCTTTGAGTTGGGTACTGTCTGTATTGCAGGTTATTGCCTCATGACGTGATATTCCGTCTTCTTGTCATTAAGATGTAGGAATTTTGATGCATAATATTAGTGTGTTAGAAATCTTGGCCCCACTGTCAGATCGACCGTTTTAGAGCTAGATCATCTGCGTAGTCAAGTTCTGTGGAGATGCTGACTGACGTCTAGAAACGTCTTTGTGTATATCTAGAGCTGTGTTATAGTTTTTTGGTACAATGTCATCTTGAATTTTGCTTATCCTAAAGAGCTTTTTTTTCTTCACCGCAACTCGTCATACTAGATAGCAAGATAACGACAACTATGGCCAAAAGATTATGCTATCTAGTTGACCTTATGCCTCTGTCCTCCTGTCTCCATTTATGTTTGACCATACATTTTTCTAGCTTGTGTGTTTGCCTTTGTTTGTCCATAACACAATGTCTGAAACACTCCGACAATGGCCGTCGGTGTTTACAGCTTGTGTTTGGGGCAACAAGGCAACCACCTGTGAACACTGACAGTGGTCCTGTTCGCATTAGATCAAGAGCTTTCCGAGTGTCCCGTTTGGTACTACAGAATCCTTGCAGCTGACGAGTCAGTGTAATCCCCATATGTTTCTTAGTATGGGAAAGTGACTGGGTTATTGGGCTTCGTTACATGAATACAATTTTGAATTTTCCTCCTCGAATTATTCTCTTAAGTTATCTTAAATGGTGTATAATTGATGTATGCATAGTAGTTTCACATTAGAATTTGAGCTATTGCTTTTGTAATCTGTCGTTTTAGTAATGGTATATTTCACTTTTTTTCTTTTGTTGAAGCACCTCAGGGCTCTGCATTAGGCGCTAATCAAGATGATTACTTTTATCCCATCTTGCCAATCTGCTGCCCACTCTAATGACAGTCTCTCCGTACATTGTGAAGCATCCATAACATGGTCCCCTTTGTTAAACATGGTTTAACATTGTCCCCTTGTGTTGGCTATATTTATGAGTAAGACCGCCAATCTTGAATAACGATTGGAATTAGACATATATGCAAGGAAAATATTAATTGAAACATCCAGGTCTACGGAAACTACTTTTTGTAATCGATCTTGGCCTAACAGACAATTTGTAGGAACTACATAGAGCATTTTGAAAAAAAATGCTAATTTTTTCATTTAAATGGTACTTTGGCGGCCATTTTGTTTTTCCGCTACATATCTCAAAACGCTCAATTCTGATAGACTGTCAGCAGTTTGATTGTTGAATTAGATGGTCTAAAGCATTAGAATCCTGTTGACAAAAAACTATAGTAAACATTCTAAGTTAGAGCAAAAATCAGGAATGCATCACGGACTACCTTGAACTTTTAATTCTCAAATGAGAAACTTGTCACGAGCTACCTTGAAAACACAGCCACACGGTCATACAGATTAAGGACGGTAGGTGTCGCCTCCTGCATTCCAGCGAGCGACATGCACACACACAAAAAAGCGAGAATCGCATACATTACTAATTTTTAATTAAATTTTTAAGTGATGTTATATTTCAAAATGACTATTTAACTGATCCCAACGAAAAAAAATAATACAAGTCAATGACACAGCATTTAACCCTAACATAAATAGAAACAGGAAAGGCACCATGAATTGTTTACAAAACCTACTTGTGAACCTCGAATGATCACAAATATCCTGTTTTCCACTTATAATGGAACGCATGATACTGCCACATGATGATTTCCAGCTAAGTAACCCACAGGATTAGAAGTCAAACCCCCAATGCATGAGATAAAGACCCGTCAGTGACTCACTCAAGAAGACCCGAAATATTTGAAATTTACAAAATTAGTTCAATAAAAGTATAGACCATAACAATTCAAAAAGAATATGTTTTACACCGAAATCAGACACATAAAAGAAAAGCAGTATCAATGATATGATCTCAACTCGGTAACGGAGTTGTAGTGAGTGTTGTACGGGCTGCATTGAACCTAAAAAACCGATTCGGACCCTTATTCGAAATAATATAGAATTAGCACTTGCCGAGAATGTCAACATAGCCATACTTGATCAGCATACAAAAACTAACCCTGATGATTTTTTTCTGACTTTTGATACAAGCAAATCACTGACAGTGCCTTTAGAACATTTCCCCTCATGGGTCATGTGAACCCATAAATTATCTCCTTACCGCATAAAAACATGACTTACACATACATTTTAGCCCAACAGGTGCATAGGGAGTAATGAGCCTCAATCAATGAAACCACATTTATTACAAGCATGGATATGCAAACACACCTGCAGTGGGTTTGCATGGGTACCATTTAAAGACACCATCATGATTTATCCACAAAAGTCAAAAACATCCGAAAACCCGCAGGAACAGCCCCACAAGTGAAGAATAAGCCAATATAATTCCCATAACTACTAAAGGGCGTGTCCCAAAGACACAACCTCCACCGAATTACTGCTATATTTAGTATCCCGTTCGGCCTACTGACTAAAATATCCGACCTTCGCCTACCCAGTGCCGCCCCTGGTCACACCATTTGCCAGGGTGGGTAAGATCCATGCTTGTTACAGACCTACAACTACTGATTTTGTTATAATTTCTATCTGCTGATTTCCAATCACGACTAGTGCCTTTTAAAGACACGGCGTACCTTTCACCCGCCCTACAACTACCATACGTACGTACCAAAATCCCATTTGAGATAAAAAAAACCCTTCGAGTGAATATCCACATTTTATAAATGCATATTATGGTATTCACTACACTCAATACAGCTAGATGTCTATTACAGAGACGAATGTCAAATTGGCCATTAGTTGTATCGCCTGCCGTCGAGGTCAATTTTACATTTCAGCCTATTTTACATCATGACCACTGAAAACCTTCGACCTTCGGCATGTTGGCCCTCAACCTCAATCAACAAAGGGGAATGCATGTTACAAACCCTCTGACCCACATTGGTTTCAACTCCCATCAAAGATGTGGATATTCCGCCAATGTTCACCCTTTTTTCACACAGACTCAGAGACAACAGACTACATGGACAAAGTGACCCCTAGAATGTCTTTCTGCCTTAAGGCAGGTGACAGAAACATTCCAATTGCACATACATGTATTGTGATTATCACTTATTAACACTGCAAATGTCTATTATCCACTTGCTATAAAATGGAACAGTAAAGATTATCAAATATTTCGCCCCACTATATACCCCCAGAGTAGTAGATATCCCATAGATGCACCATTTAGAAAAATCAGAAGGTCATCTGCCCCTCAAATAATCTTCTTAATACATAAAAAAAAAAAAAACCTTGAATTTATGAGGCGTTTAACCCCAAGTTTAATCAAATCAACAAATCTTATACGCAAACATGCCACCATTTTCCCGCAAAAATACTTTTTCCCCATCTACCCTTGCCAAAGAATCAAGATGGGAGCCACACCAAAAGAAAAAGATGTGCCCCTCCTTTACACCCCCATATGTAAATCTGCAGCAATTGCAAAATTACACAACTTGATGGGGATATTATCCATTAGAGCTCCCTACAACACCCATAACACATAACTACCTCACCTTAAAGGCCCGACTCAGACCTCCCGAGGAGGGCGCCCCCCATTCCAAAAAATTGTGTCCCCCTCATGCAACATACTGCTTGTCCATACACTAATCACTGTGAAAAATTGCTAAGCTTTAATCGAATCCTTCATTAGAAACACCCACTTTGTTATAAAATCCTGATCCTGATTTTTGTTATACACATACCTATGGCACCAACCTACACATAATTTTACCTACCGCATCCAAACGGAATTCCGATTCATCTCAAATTGTTTGGAATTGTGCTTTAGTTTACTATCTTTTAGTTTCTATAGTGAACTATTTTTCATTATTACAACAAAAAAAGATATTTCAATCTCTGAACAGACTTTAAAGTCACCAACCAGTGATCCACCTGAAAAGTGACAAATATTTGAAATTTGCCGGGAATCTTAAGTAAGGATAAGACTAAAAAAATCACACCAGGTATTTTTTGGAACTGAAAAATTGACAAAGAAAAGCAGGCATGTCAGCAAAGGTTCAACCACTTTCAGCTATGTGATTCAATAAGTGTCTCGCACGGAACAATATTGAACACATATGCAATTGTTTGTACTTCTTCAGCTGCCATTAACCTATCGTATGCAGGGTTACGAAGAGACCTAATCTTGATAGAGCAATGCCAAACACAGACATTTATGATTATATCATTTTCTAAAAAGTGGGCAGATCACTGATAGTGCCTTTAAATACCCAGGTTGATACCACACGCCACATATGACATTTCAAGACTCTCAGGTAAGTTTTAACCATTTTTTCCAAAGTACAAACAAACTTTATGAGGATATTACCATTAGAGCTCGCCTACAAACAAACCCTGGGCACATAAACTCCTCACCTTAAAATCACCATCAGTGATCCACCCGAAAGTGACAAAATATTTGAATTTGCCGGAATAGCTTTAAAAGTGTAGCATAAGTCTAAAAGCTTCACACAAAATATTTTTTGGAACTGAAAAATTGACAGAAAGTGAAAAGGCAGCATGCAGCAAAAGGTTCGAAGCCCCATTCAACTACGTGAATCAATAGTGCTGCGCATATGAGAAATATGCATTTTGTGCTCATCCAGCTGCCATTAGTGTCCTATGCTAAGATACCTAATGAGGCTAATCTTGATAGCAGAATTGCAAAAAAACGACATCTGATTTCTTCATTTTCCTAGATTGAGCAGATCAATGATAGTGCCTTTAAATACCCAGTTTGAATACCACACACAAACAATAAATCAAGACTCATCAGGTAATTTTTTACCATTTTTTATCAAAACACAGCTATATTAACTAGACATTTATCAGATAAAACACATTTTATATGCATAACAAAACTGTTGAGTCAAAATGACTCATTATCTGTATAGGCTACCCGTCTGTATACTAGTAGTTCTTACAGTCACACATCTTTCACCTTCCGCATGAAGAAAAAGCAAGGCATGTATTTGCGCTGGTTTGTAAACAAAAAAAACTAGCCTTACAGTTTATCATATTAACACGGCTTATTAGTGTAATAAACCAAAATGTTTGTAATCAAAATTTTGACTCGAATCGTTCATAGTGTTCATGAGTAATCTCCTTTCTCCTCCAACGTTGAACCAATGGCATTGAAGTTAATGTTATTGTTTCAATATAAATCTATTTGGTTATGTTTTTGCTTTTTCCCCTAGTGTTGATTTGAATACGCTTCCGAGTGTGCCACTGTTGTTAAAGGTCTAAAACAAACGGACAATAAAATATACTATTATTAAAGTGTATTAATAGGGTCACAACCTAGTAGGACAAATATAATTCTATTCGTATCGTTCCTTTCCAAAAAGAAACAGTGCCAATAAGGTAGATGAATATATAAAGCTAAATTGATTTTCGAAATGACAAATTATTTTTTGATTTTTATATTTTCATTTTTAAAAATCTTCCAATTTAGCGGAACTAGTTAATTATAATTTTGCAAAAACGACTGTAAAAATAGACTATCAAATTCCCGAAAAATGAACATAACCACGGCCTAAAAAATTGTCCATATTGACGGAGCTGAGTTTGTTCCATTTATTAGTGGGGTCTATAATATTATACTCAATTTTTTTTATAGAGAGGGCGACGGGTCTGAACGGAACATGATCCAGTCTGAATTTTGTCCGATTTAGACGAAACTACGCGGCCTTTTATTTAAATATTTACGATCCTATCTTGGTCTAAGAAAGAAATATAATATATTGTGGCAGAGTCACAAACATGCATACCATACCCCTCATATAGAGAGTACAATTTTAATCCAAATGTAAATACAACCATTGCCTTGGATTCGTTTATTTTTAAATAGGAAAGTACCATTTGACCATGCTACTTGTCAAACAGCTTTTAACATTAGACCGCTCTTGGACGGCTCTTTGGATCAAAAATTTAATACTGTCTTCATCGTCCTTTGTTTGAAGTTCGTGTGGCTCTGAAACTTACGTGTGGTACAATTCTGTCACACATATAAATTACGAGTATAATAAAGGAGTATGCCAATGAAACATATTTAAAGATATATGCCCCAAACAAAACCTTTTTGAAAGACACATACATAAAATTAAATAGGCCTTAAAAGCACGTGGATAGAACAAAATACCCACCCAAGATAGATTAAAAAAATGCTAACTTTAAAACATACATTAATCATTACATTATAACACATTATTACGGTATGATCAAGATTCGTAATAAATGTTAGGCCAATATTAAGGTTAGGCAACCAGAGATTTCCATATAGGCCCTACCGGGTGTTGCTAAAAAATGAAAGCTCTGATTTTCCACTTGGTTAACCATTTCCATAAATATCCCCAATTTGAAAGGATAATCTGAAAATATGATTTTGTAAAGGTTTCCTATTGGAGCAAAGTAGTAAATTCAGTCTATATGTTTTAAAACAAATCAAAATCACCCTTTTCACTTTTACTATCTATCATATATTTCTGTACCCAATACAAGGTAGGAAATCGATTCCCTGTTTATCTTTTCGAAAATACAGAATATGGATGCCTTGAAAAATCCCCTTTTTGCCCGTTCTCCAGTGCGGACCCGTCAATATAGCCTACAGTATCGCAATCGGTATCCAGGCCCGTAGCCAGGAATTGATTTGGGGGGGGGGTGGCGGAATTTGCCATAAGTGGACCTTTTTGTCGAGAAACATTTTTTTATTTTTTTACCGTCGCATCCAAATTCTATCTTAGCGGGGGGTGGGCTGTGTGGGGGAGGGGCGGGGGGGTGTATTCCGGAAGCAATGAAACTCAACGGCGTTAACAAAATATTATTATAGTAGATGCGTGCAACAACAACATGTATTGACCAATAATAGGCGGGTAACCACAACCCGACTATGACACGCGCCAAATTTAAACACATCAAAGCGGACCTTCAACGGCAAGCGGACATTCAACTGATAAGCGGACCTTTGTCATTTTTGGGGGGGGGGTGCTCGCACCCCCCGCACCCCCCCCCCCCCCCCCCCTGCTTACGGCCCTGACAGTATCCCGTTTAATAACTTGCCCTAAGTCCCTATGTGGGAGAACTCTTTCAAATAGTAACAAATATTAAAGCATATTCCAAACATTAAAGGTTTACAAGTTGATCAAAGATCGCCAATGAGATGTTAAATTTACCAGTTCCTGTAAAAGCGCAAATAAAGTATAAGCTGATTACCCAATTATGCATTTGCGATTCTACGAAATTTATTTCAGCATTTAATTGGACCATGAGAACAGAATAATGCGGAAAATATGGATGTATAGTGCTAGGAATTATACAGAAAAAGAGGCAATTTGGTCTTAACCTATGCACATATTACAAATATGGAACCTTGTTCGGGAAGGTGAAACAATGGGTCCTCTCTATATCTGAATTCACTTTTGGTAATGGTATAAGTGTAAATATAATTGATCCAATGTGGCATATTTACATATACAACGAAGAGTATTTCCGATGTCACATTTACTGACCAGTTTGGCTGCAGCTGAATTAATGTCGCTGCTCTATGTGTGGATTCCCACATAAACATTTTTTACAATTCGAAAAGTTCATGAAAGCATTTACAATGATTCCAATAGTTCTGCTAAATACAAGCTTTAACTGTTAATTAGAAATTTCGAATATGTTGTACCGACAAAATAATTCTCATTCTCAACTTTTCATTTCAGATGGGGTTGTTTTGATGAACGCTTTAACACTCGGTGGCAAAACCAGGGTTTTCGCTTTTTTTAAAGGAAGACCTCGTTATGTGAACTCTCGTTGCACCTATCGTGATTTTTGGGGTGAAATATATGAAAACAGCGATAAAAGGATTCACTAATTATTAACAAATTAATGCTAAAATAACAGAGTAAATATACATAATCATGATCCTCATATTCAGACTCGTACAGAAAGGACCGCAAAGAGATATAAAAATACACATTATACATACACCAATTGATCACTTGCACGATTTACCAGATATAACGCGGATTTTTTGGATATGGAGTAAACGTCAAAAGAGTACACACAGCCCCAAACGCACAAACAAGAACAAAATACATACTTTGGTGCTCATTTCAAATCTATTCAAAGAAGTTAAAATTGGAGTCATACCTCCCGTTTGTTAAACTTGATCTTATATTACAAGATTGAAACTTTACACTTAAAATCGAACGATTGCAAATGAACGGGAAAGTGGGCCTTCTCTATAAATGTAAAAAGAGTGGAAGTTCACTCTGAAAGGTTGTTACGCGACCCATCCGAATTTAGAGTGAAAAATTCACTTGGTTTGGAGTGATTTTCGATTGAATTTTTCATTCTAAATTAGGATAGGTTACTCAGACAGCTCTTTTAGAGTGACTTTCACTCTTTTACATTTAGAGTATGAAAATGAACTTTAAAGTGTGTGTCATGCCATAGCAACTGTAACTTCATAAAATATGTTTGCCTAACATCATAAAATGTTTGCCCAATCAATAACGTTTGCCTTACATCATAAAAATTTTTCCTAACTTCATAAAATATGTTTGCCTAACATCATAAAAATGTTGCCTAATATCATAAAAACGTTGCCCTACCCTCATATAAAAGTTTTCACCTAAAGCCGTTTCAAACTGAATGTTTTAAGTAACCATTTTCACAATGTTTGGAAAACATATTTAAACATTATCATCAACAAACGTTTATTATAAAACATGTTCATAACAAGGTGATGTCCATACAATGTACATTTCAATGTTTTTAAAACAATATCAATAACATATTGATAACATTTACAAAATGTTTCAAAAACATCAAGATAAAAATATTTTTATAAATAATTTTAAAAACGGTTTGAAAACATAGGAAAAAATGTCAGCAGAAAATCATTTCAGCAACATCTCTAAAACGTTTACTGGAGCTAAGAGTTTTAATGTTCTGATAATATCTCTATAATAAAAGCTTATGATATTTTGTAGTAATGTTTGAGAAATGTTGTGTTACTGTTTGATAAAAATTACAAATAATTGGCAGTGTTTTTTCCAAATCTTTTAAGCAACATGTTTAAAACATCGTAAAAACATTGTAAAACGTTTTGATAATGTTTCACAAACATTAAATCAAACAATGTTTTCGTAAAATATTAATCCAACCTTTGAAAAATTTATGAAAATGTTATGTGTTTGCTGGTAAGGGCATTCTAATCAGAATGAAATATGTTTAGACTTCACTCGGGATACTTGGATATTGCTAGTGAACCATAAAACAAAAATGAGGTTCTAGGATCACGAAATTACCAGAAGGCTTATAGTTAAAAGAACACACAAAAGAAAACACACACACACAAGGCAACCTGAGTAAGCCTGCCAAACCACTAATCTAATTTGTCGTGGCCGAGGTGGCGTGGGGGCCGAGGGTGGGCATAATTTGGGCCGAGTTGGTAATGGGCCGAGTTGGCGATGGGCCGAGATGGCGATGGGCCGAGGTGACCTGTTACCCTTCAAACCAGATGTTGTCTGTGTCAATGGGTCAACCTATTTAACCTTAAACCCCGCGAAAGCGGCGAAACCAATGATGAGAACACGTTCGAAGTCTAAATCTGTACACAAGCAAACACAGGAATCCACACAAACTCTACCAAGAAAACCAAGGAGGTCGGCCAAGGCAAATGGGGATCAAAGAAACAGAAGCAAATCCATGGGTTCTTTTAGCACCCGGTAAAACAGCCCTACGTACACTTACCTGAACATTTACAATTCATGACATCCAATCCTGTGGGTGGGAAAGTCCAAAGAATTCATGAATACATGATTATTGTGCCACCGTCCACACCCTATCATGTATGATGAATTCGGCAGTTTTCCTCCACGAATAAACTGCATGCCATGTTCCGTGGCCGTAAGGGGGGGGGGGGTGCAGGGTCCAGCTTACACGAATCGAATCCATTACAGGTTAACAAGTGACAGGGATGAATTCAGTAATTTCTGCCACCACATCCTTCAACAAGCAGTTATCCGTTGGGAGCAGAATTCATATAGGGTGGTGGCAGAATCCAAATTCTTTTCCGTTTATTTTTCTCACGGTCCAGTCGTTTCTAAACAGAGGCTAGTCCTTACCCCTCCCTCTGATACTGGAGTGAAAAGATTACAAGGCGTAATAGGAATGTTCAATATATCTGAACACAGCCTAATCCTTTTACTAATCAATTCCAACTTCTTTGTGCATTTTTTGGTATTCTCTCAATCACCTTTCAGAAATTTTAATCCATCACTCTCAAGAGTCTGAAAGAATTTTCAAAGAATAGAATTTCTCCATATACTCCAATTCAAAGTTTCATTCCAGGTTTGGGGAGTAAGTGCAATAACTGGAGCAATACCTGGATGTGGCGACCGTGAGATTGGACCAACAGGTGCAAAGAAAACCGCAAACCTTGTTTTGACCTTGGCCTGCTATCGTAATCATTCCCCATAGAAAACCATTCTTTGACTTTCCTGTCGGCCTGGGACAGAAACTTACTAAATCATCTTATACATAAAAAGTTGGTTATTCGCTTTTATTCACTTCATGTGTTATCTAATATACTTGGTAAGCATCCAAATATGTAAAAAACCGGGTTTCGCGAAAAATTGGGGGGGGGCTCTTTTGTGTTTCTGGAATATCTCATGTGTTCTTTAATCCTAGCTTGTTCACAGTAGCATTGCACGCGTCTTACCTGTATTATAATCGCTGGTCAGAAGCCAACGCACGCAATTATTATGTAAATTAAATCGCGGTATATGTGTACGCCACCCGACGCATTACAAATCGGTGACGTTATCTTAACGTATTTTGCTTCCGGGTTGGCGCACACACCACACATCACCTGCACGTACTGCAATTATTTGCCTGATAAATTATTCTGGCATCGATTATGAATAGGCTCGTTCACATGCATTGTCCCGTCGTCCTAGCTACCTCCTACAACGCTACGGCGATAGTGCATTGAAAAGCTGGGGTGGGTGTTGCAGCGATACGATGCGGAAATAAGCAAATCCAGAATAAGTACAAAAACAGCACTTAATTGAAATCTTTGATGTACAGTCCCCTAATTATATTTAATATTATACGCACTTTGTTTCCTTGACTGATTTTCCGATTCATTCAATTGTCATAGTTAAAATCTGATCATTTTGAAACGGTGAGTTTCTTAACCATTAAAAATCCCAATTTAAACATAGCGTCGCCCCCTGGATTGTTCCCGGTTTAAATTATTTTAAGAATTTGGCACAGCACGCTTATTTTCGCAATTACCAATCATTACGAAGATCAAACCCGGAAGTTTGGGAGACGACTGTGTTTAGCTATTAATTTGTTCAATTTTCGGTCAGTTTGTGCTTTTTTTATGGTCAATATTCAGCATCCCGATGTAAGCATGAGCTATGCAACGTTTGTACTTTTAAAATCGAGCTATTGGGGATTAAGTTTTCATATGCAATGATTGTGTGTCATACTGTAAGTAATACAACCATTCTTGACCCCCCCCCGTTGTGGCACATATGGTGGACAGTGGATCCCGGTTTTGTTAATGAAACCTGTCCCCCCGCGCTGACTAGGATAGGAGATAGTAGGGAAAAAGCCAGAGCACTCGGGCTAATTAATCCTCCTGTCACCTAGGATAGAGTGCACTGCTCACCTCGGGAATATGCCAATGAGGGCGAAGCCTAATGATCACGGCTCATCTCGAGAATCTACGCAATAAGGTGGCGAAGCCCGAGGTGAGTGGACTTCTAATTGAAAAAACTGAGTTTAAATTTACTCACTATTTTGTATCCCTATCTCCATTGAACTCGTGTACATTTTTAAGCAAATTATGTCTCTATCCTGCTTGTCTGGGTGAAAAAATTTTTCGCCATGTATAACCGTAGGACATTATCCTTCGACTGCGCGAGCTATATGTTATCGTAGATTGGTATTTGCTCGATGTCGATGTGGTAGCAATCTGTGTAATAGATTTAATTTAATTGTTTCGGCACTGCAAGAGGTGAATTTAGGGCAACAAGAGGCGATTTTATTTATTTTTTTTTTTCACCAGTTTTTTGCGTTTTCAAAAATCACATGCAGGCATTACAAACAATCACTCACAATTACAAAACAGGAATTCATCAAAAAAATAGCAAGAAAAGATATCACACACAGGTAGTACATGGTCTCATTTCTAAGTTGGTCTTCAATATTGTTGAATATTACACTTGTCCCACAAATTTTTATGTTCAAATAAACTATTTCAGGAAGTACTGTATGTATGACAACAATTTTGGTGTCATTTTGTAGCTAATTTTGTTCTTTCTGGAATGCAACAGTCCCCCCATTTCATTTGAGTGAATAATAGTAACGTACGTTTAAAATTGTCCAGTTACTTAATGTCCGGTGGAGAAGTTGAGGAGCATTCGGTGGAGACATAGCACATAGACTTGCACATAAAAAACTGAAAATACAATCACATTTCTGACCTTTCTACCTGAAAAAGTATTCACAGTAAGGAAATCATTCTTTTTTCATAAACATTGTTGAATACCTACATTAAGATGTAAATTCTGCAAAAACAAACACCATGCAGTTTACATGTTACAGGGTGAGTGAATTTACAGGTGGAAAAATCCCTTTTTTGTGACCATAATTTCTAAATTTAGTTGTGTCACATTGGTATTATTTTCTTGTGTTAAACAATGCTTGAGACTGGTTAATTTTGCACTGTCTGTTTTAAAGCACAAGAAATATTTGATATGATAGATGTATATACGGGTGGTTCAATTGTCATAGGGTGCATGAATTTATGACATTTTTTTGTAATTTGTAAATCATCTTCATTGGGGCATATCAGTCACAATAAATGCTTTATTTTGTAGCCTGTAGCACATATTTTAGAAGTGGTGAATGTGTTTAATTTAATGCCATGTAGACAATTACTTTATAACCATCAGTGGTATCTCAAAAAAATTTTCCTGTTATACGATCGGGACCTATTTTACTGGTGAGAAATATCGAAGGAATGCCTTCAATTTTTATATCACCCTTTATGATTTTATCAAAGGAATGCTTGGTTTTAGAAGATACACATACACTATTTACTTTTGGTACACTGTGCTTTAACAAGATTTATTAGTTCAACTTCCGTAGCATTAACACTTGAGCACCAGAAATTTTGCTCTTACAGGGTAATTTTATTTCTGAGCACCCTGTATAAACAAAGTACACAATATCATTGTTATAATCCTGTTTTGAAAGCAACTTGCTTCCATTATCAATGACCATGACAAGATTTCCTTCCCGCTGAAAAAGTATCATGAAAATCTTTTAATACATGTCTATTTTCCAAATAAGCATACTTTTGACCACCCTGTATTTTTAACACAAGGTATTGTGAAATCTTTTTTTCCTTGCTTGTTTAAGGGCTAAGCAATACCTTTCTGAATCCATATTTCTTTTGATACATATCATTCGAAAAGAAACCACACAGTTTACCATGACAACCGAAAAATGTTAACTTTTTTGTTGTTTCACCCTGTTAATTATAAAGTTGCACTTCGCGGCTTTGGCATCTTTTGTTATATAAGGCTTTCCAAAATGTGTACTTTTATGGTCTAGCATGTATGATTACATGTAATACTCTGTTGAATGAAAAAAGGCTCAATTTTGTTATTTTCGCCCTACCATGTAATAGTTTTTCGGACAACTTATGAAATGCGACCACATATATACAGTATGTAACGACACAGTACGTCACAGATTTAAAGGAGAGATTAAAAATCGAACTTCCATTTTCTAAAATGGCTTAAAAGTTTCCCTTCCCCCTTTGTCATAGAAACAGAGTATTCGGTCTCCCCTCTTAACCTTAATCAAGAGTTTTACAAGCTGCAAAAGCGGGCTTCTTACAATTGAAACTTACAAACAATAAATATAATATGTGACACACAAAAAAATAGTTCGAAAGTGTATCCTTAAAAAAAAACCCAAACATCTTATCAAAGTTTGAAATAGAGAATTCATATCATGTTTATCCTGATGATTTTGCTTACAAGATCAGCCCACATAGGCTTAACAATCATCACACAAAAAATATGAGTAATTGTTTCCGGAAATTTTTTTACAAAAGTCACAAAGTTGGGAATCTTTACGATTTTTTAAAAGAAAAATCAATTAAACGCATTGCTTTTATGGAAAACCTTAAAATAAAAAGAGGCAAGTTTTTGTACAATTGAGATTTAAGTTGCGTAAATGAATTCCTCCCAGTCCGTGTCCTCAGGGTCATCAGCAGCAACATCAACAGTAACACATTTCCGCCAAAACTCAATACCGACTCTCAGGAACACACGTCTCTGTCCAAAATAGAATATGTAAATCTTGGGATCTTCGGAATCGGTCAACCAGCTGAGAAGTGAGATCCTCAAAAATGTCAACATTATCTGCATTGACCCCCGTGAACCACGAGCTGGGGATACATTTCATAGAAATTAAAATTTCCTCTGTCTTCATATGAAATACCAAAATCCAAATCATTCAAAACTCCTTCCCAGGAGAGTTGGTATTTAAAAGTCATGAATGTACACAATACCATTATCACACCAGTTCTCATAATTTTTCTTAGTTTTGGTCTATATTTCGATTGTACGATAAACACTGATAATACCCAAAGTCAGAAAATGTTTTACCATCAATTTGCTGGCCAAGGCTCTGTCACGATATACATACCATGTCCTGACAGAGTCAGCTAACTGAGACCTATGAATGGTTATTAATGAGACTATCAGGAGCATCAGATTTGCACAACAAATCCCCATAAAGCTGGTCCATACCAGATAACTCATTCGTTTTCCCAAAACTTCAAATTATTATCAATCAAACAACATTTAACCCACATCATTTTTGAGCTACAGAAAAAATAATAAGGGGGTCCATCATACGAGACCCAATGGTTCAATTATTACGAACATATACCCTTTGACCCTATCATTCCCTCCGCCATATAAATTTAAAAACACCCTCAACCTTTGAATATCCATTCCTGGATTTAATACACAAACGAGAAGAGATAAAAAGCTTGGGCAAAATAAGAGATAAATAATTACGCATATCTTCCCATCATAGAAAGGTTTTCTTGTGTGCCAACAGTTCAAAGTCCTTTCAATTTGCTTTAACTTTTAAAACTGACTTTATTATTTTAAATCAAACATACAAACAGACCCGAGTATTAAACAAAAATTTATCCCAAGGATTTAAATAACTGGTTTTCCTTTCCAAATGAGACCCTGCTCGAAAATGGAAATTTTTGTGACCCCCCTTTTTTTGGCACCATCCAATTTGCTTCTATTTAAAAGATGCACACCGAACAATCACGAATTTCTTTAAATGAAAACAAATTATTAAGACTCATCAGACCATCTAAAAAGCAAGTTGAGTCATCGGCAAGAAGGGGAAATCTTTACTCTTTATCACCAATGGGACATGCCTTTGATATTAACATTTTTGACGGAAGCAGGCCACTCGTTTCAATAACCAATAAAAAAAATATGGAGAGATTGGGCTCCCTGAAAAATGCCTTTGGCCATATCGAATTATAGATTCAGTCAAAAAGCCATTGTTAATCATGTAACTCTTTCTACTTGAGTAAATGGTTTCAATCCAGGATTAAATTGATCCACAAATAAAATATTCAAAACTTGTAACAAAAAAGTATGACTGATGACACGATCCCAGCTTGTTGGATTTTGACATGAACGAGGTAAAAAATCTGTAATTGGGATGAATATTCTGACTCGGGATAGTCTCAGGTATTGTAGACTCCTGCTTTGATGTCAAATGCTTCAAATATAGAGGGAATAGTGATCGTGGCCGCTGCGGGTAGGGTTTTTGACCCCCTATGCTAAGTACGGCAAGAAGCTTGGGAATACAATAGCACCAGACCTCCCGCTGCGCCGCTCGAGGTCCTGGTTTAACAGACTAGCAAGCCTGAGTGAGCGAGCGTCTAACCTAATTGCAAAAACTTTGAGTTTAAAAACTTTACTCACTATTTTGTATCCTATCTACAATTGAACTCGTACTAACAGCACCAGTAGCAAAATTATGTCTCTATCTCCTGTCTGGTGAAATCTTCCCAGGTCAACGTATGACACAGAAATTTTCACGTCGATTGATCTAGTATGTATCGTAGAACAGGCCTAAAAGAAGGAAAAATCTCATCTGCAACATGCATACTTTCAGCTAAAACAAATGCTTACCACGCAACAGCCATAGTGCCATAGAAAAGCCATTGTAGTAGAAAACGCAAAAAAAGTTTTAATTCCGGTTTTGTCACCGCTAGCGGGGTGGCGGATGCAATACATTCACAGTCATACTGCCGTGTGTGAGGATTTATTGAGACGCAAGGATAATGACCGGATGCCCTTCCCTGATGTCAAATGTGCTGGATGGCCGCCCGCCGATTTAGTCCCAGAGCCGAAGACCCTTGTAGAGTTTAGATCTTTTGTTTTTAACATTTCTCATCGGATTCTGTCTCTAGAAGACAACCCGACTGGGCTGGGACGGTTTGTTTTAAACCGCTGACAACCGGGGCGCTCTTGGGACAGGTGGTAGAGTAACTGGTACAAGCTCATCTACCAGTAGCAGACCCCCCCCTCCCAAAAAAAAATTAAAATAAAATAATAAATTAGGGTCTTTATACTAGCAATAAATGTTATTTATATTCTTTATTGTTTATTGATGATTTATTAAGTGGGCAGGAGCTCAATGCGGCAGCAAAAAATACCATTGGTGGTTGGTGGTTTGCCCATCCAAGGTGAGCTGAGGATAGAAGGATGGGTGGATTGTGTATTTCGCCATCAGATTAATTTTGAGCGGGGTGTCATTATGAATAAACAACCAAAATGAGTTACGTTATTTTATGGGTTTTTTATGATAAAAAATCACACCAAATCACATAAAATTTGATTACAAAATACTCTAAAGAAGAATGGGAATTGAAGATGATATTTGTTGTTTGCCTGTTATGCTAAACATCCACCACTCGAAAAATTAGATGCCCATCCATGATCACTCCATCGATGACAGCAAAACAAAAATCTCGTCATTTATTTCTCTAATAGTAGTCTCACATGAGTCCTCTTTTTTACATTGCTATTAAACGTGTCAAACAAGTGCCTTGGTAAAAGCATCACGCCTACATGGTAGGATTGGTACCTGTACAATCTTAGAACAAAAGGTGCAACCCTTTTGCTCCTGAAGTAGACGTCTGGTTCTGTATAGAATATTAAAGATTTAAATAGCTCACCAAGGAACTTTAAAGGGATTTATTTTTTTTTATTAAATTAATGGTTACCTAAAAATTTAAGCTTCTACAAAAAAACATTTTTGGTAAAAAACCTTTTTTGTTCTACAAAGAACCCTAATGAATGTTATTGAGTTCTTGTAAAACAGAAAGAAAGGGTTTTTTTTTTTTGTTTTTTGGGGGGGGATGATTTTTTTTAACTTTAACTAAAAGGGTAAACCTAAGAAATAAGAATAATCCATCTTTTACTGAGTTTAAAAGTTTGCTATAGCTGATGATGTCAATTAAACACCATACATTAAACTTTAAACCAATGCTAGTGAACTTAAACATAGTAAATGAAGCTAAATAGGGCTTCTTTTAAGGGCTCTGCTGTTGAACAAATCGCCATGACTTATCCCAAGCAAGGTGAAATTTTTTTGCACGTTGCAATCCTAAGCATAATATATGAGTAACCACATCTGGCAAATTTACTCGTTAGTGAAAAAAAGTACAAGATTTGTTCCATTGTTTGTTTTCGTTGTTGACAACAAAAATTAAAACTTGAATTAAATTATTGCAATTTTTAACACCAAGAGATATGTGGTAGTGTTGACACAAAAACCGTGCGCTTGGCCGTACTCGAACTGCTGTATAGAAGGTTTTTATCAGTACACAGGGCTCATAGCCCGACCCCCTGCAAACGGTAAAGAATATAGGGCACTGATTCAGTGACTCTTCCGCAACAACATAGGTCCACGCTTAATCCATTTTCGTTCTGGAAACAGGGACTATAATCTTCTTACACTGGCACGGTCCGTTTATACTAGGAGAGCACTTTGCCCATTGAGCT
>JAMKCH010012432.1:0-26972 GCA_023653785.1 Ophioderma brevispina | reverse complement strand
GCCCGTGGTGTGGCAAAATTAAATCATGGCTTTCATGCCCCAATACTTTGGATTTGAGGGATGAAATCAGTATTCTTTTGCCACCACATCACATCCTCATCACATCTGAACAATGAAAGCAATAGTAGCACATTTTTTTGAATGGGCGCCCCAATTTTCAAAATTTGGCGATGATTTTACACGATGCTTGGTAAATGGCTAGTGTAAAAACTATACCTGGTGAATGATTAAGCCTCGGAAAAAGGTCTATGTGTCACAAACGAAGGAATTTGGTACTAGAATTACTTATTATCGGGGGGGATCCCCGATAATAATACAATGGCTGCTGGCAACGGCTTCCAAGTGAAATAACCGGGGAAATGACGCATGTACGTGTCTACGTCACATTAGTTGTTTTAAGAGTTCAGGCAAGCCAAGTTAGAGGTTATTTTATCGTGCGGTGGCACTATGTCATCATGGACGGACAATAACGTAGCATTTCCAGCTCTGCCGTTAAGTCCAATGTGGGATCCCAATTCTAATACAAATCGCTGATTTGTGATAAATACGACCATTTTTAGTTCATCATCGTTCGCAGGTATAGTTTCCAAGACAATTACCAACGTAACTGTGCACAAAATTCACAATTTTGAAAATTGGGGGCCAGCTCTTCAAAAAATGTGCTATATTGCTGAACGTGAGCTGCAAGCGTTTGGCATTTATTGACACTGGTTGCCAAAAATCATGCATGAGGCCTAGCCTAGCCCCTAGAGTGGGCACATGGGCACAATTACAGTAATATCCTTACGGACTGCTAAATAGAACAGGCTCGTGTAAGCGGATCAGGGGTCATAATACTCACTTGGTTTACCATTATTATTTGATATAGGATTTAGATCAATTTTAGTGCCACTATCAAACACACAAATACAAGTGCTGCCTGTTTGTATTTGACAGTTTCTGACCGTCGCTTAAAACTGATGAGTACGATGAGCCTAACATTGGCGAGGACCCCCGTAGCCTGTAATATTTGAAAAGGTTCCCATTTTCTAAAGAGACCTAAGCCTACAACTTTGTAGGGAAATGCTGCACATTTGTGAAATCAGTGGGCGGTTGCGTCTCGTGACTTTCGGATTTTGCCCTTGTTGTTGACACTTGCACTTTCACCCAGACTGTCACCACTGCTTACGGACTTTTCCTTTTCCACTTCCGGTTTTTGTTTCAGGCCCAAAATAGGAGGTATGTAAAAATATAACTAAATTTTCGGAGGTAACATATTATCTCTAGTGGCAACGTAAGAGCTAGTAAGCTCTTGGTGTTGATGGGATGGGAGTAGTGGAGTGGTCATCAGGTAGGGGAAATTGGAAAAAATGTAAGCGAGAGGGGAAACATTAAATTTTTCATTCAAGGAGAGGGGAGACATGAATTTTATAAATCAGGGGGGGAATGAGAAAATTTTGAAAGGGTAAAGATTGATGAACACTCCATACCCGTAAGCCCTGAATGTATGTATATAGCTATTATGCCTAAAATTCAAGTGATATTTGGTCGATTTTGTCTAAAGATTGGGAAATTGACCTTTTCCGAAATATAGAATGTTGAAAAGAAAGTACCTAGGCATGAGGGGGGCCGGGGGGTGCTAACCCTCGTTAACTTCGGTCTACTCCTCAAAAATGTAAACGGTGAAAATTTCACTCCCAAAAGTGAAAACGTTTAACCACCCAAAATGAGTGGTTTGTACTTAAAACTTCGGCAATGGAAAGTTTTCACAAAAATGAAAACTTCTTAAATTGCTTTTCAAATGATAGGATAGGCCATTGGAAGTAATAGAGATAGGGCAGGGGTTTCAATAGGCGGCCCCGGGCAACCAGCCACCGTTGATTTTGGCCTCAAATTTCTCTCAAATTAAAAGGGACAATAAGAATTCAGTGTATTTGGCCCTCAAGTAGGGAACTTTCAAACATGTTAGCATTCTCTGCCTTCAGCTAATATAATTGAGAACCGAGTAGGGTAAAGTGGAGGTCATATGGGGGACCCCTGGGGGGGGGGGGGGTCATGATTTACGACAGGGGGGAATGGAGGATTTGAGGGGGAAACCGAAACAATTTTTGTACGCGAGAGGGGGAAGTGATTTTTAATCAACGGAGAGCGAGGAGGAACATTGAACTTTTAAATGGGGAAAGGAAATCAGCATGAATAAAGGGGGGGGAGTGTGAAATTTTTGCGGAAGCGAGATGGGGGGAGGGAAACTGCGAAATTTTTGCCCGAAAAAAAGTTGAATTGAAAATCCCTCACATCCCCCCGCATATATGACCGCGCCCTTAAGCAAGATGTATTGTCAAGAGTTTAGTTATTCTTTCATAACTGTTCATATCCAATTGCTTAGCTGTGGTTTCTGGTAGGTACAGACCAAAGGATATTCATTCATCTCTACCCAAATAAAAGATATAGGGCTTTCAAACTTTTTTTTTGCAAAGGGTCCATAATACCCATGCAGTCGGCAGTATGGACCACCCCGTCATTGGCATTAGAGGCCGGGTAATAGGACCTCATAACGGTCCATATTTCCCAGTCCCATAAACATTGATAAAAGTTTCTAAGTTTCTACATGGGGGATATAGGGTGTCCATCCCCGATCATGCCACATGTATCCACATCTTTTAATTAGATGTGAGATGAATTTGATCATGTATGCTACTGGGTAACGTCAGTACGACGGTTGCCATGCTAAAAACCTCCAAACCGAGCTCAAAAGAAAATAGGGATGTTTTAAATCGTCAATAAATAATAAGAAAAGTGTTGAGAATTTTAATTTGAAATATTTCCTTTGAAAACGTGCAGGACCCTCCCTCCGTTAATAACCAAATTACAGTAGTTGAATGATGTTCTTTCAAGTACCAATAGAAGGGTCATTCCTACCACCCACTAGTTCAAAGTATAAGGGGGGTCCTCCATAATGCCCCGGCGGGTCCTACGTTACACATAAAAAACATACTCAAAAAAAATAGGGGGACGTTACTAGAGGTTAAGACATTCAGGTAATTTTGTAGGCTAACTTTTAAGTTTTCCATTACGTGAATCAACAACAGCGCGCGTGGTTCCCTTGTGTAAACGCCATTTCAGTCGTCTGCTAAATATAATGTCACCAGGCAAAACATTAATTATAAAATCGTCTATGTTTGCCATAAGGACGCTATTTGGTTTAATCATTTCAGGTGAGGGATAAAGTATATAAAAGTTCACCAATAAATTTTGAAAAATCTTAAGGGCGCACGATTTTTCAAATTTGCCAGTGTCTCTTTAAAAAAGAGGAACTCCCACTCAAAAGAGTGAACATCACTACAAAAAGAGCTGGATTGCCATCGTTTTCGTGTTGTCCTTCGTTACACTCCTCAAAAGTGTTGTCATTAGTTTTTTAAACTCCTCAAACGATGGTGCAAATCCACCTTTTTTGGAGCGATTTTTTACTCTTTTCGGAGTCGAAATTCAATCTTTTTAAGTACAAAACCACTTATTTATGAGTGGCTCTTAGATACGAGTTTCACTCTTTGGGGAAGTGAAAATTTTCACTCCGGTTTACATTTAGAGAGTAACAGGGGAATGCAAAACCCCCTCGAGTTTTTTCCGTAGTAGTAGTAGTAAAGTAAATCCAAAGTTTTAAATCCGGTTTGGTTCCCCGTAAACGGGTGTTGTGGCCCGATACCTCACCATGCAGCATCCGACCCTTACTTGTCCTTCCTTCAACTAACCCAATCAAGTGCATCCTCCATCGCGGGCCTCCCGTCGCGTGGTTCTTTTTTTTTTTTTTCTTTTTTTTTTTTTCGCCCCCACCCCCCTCTAATGCACAAAAAGGGGGAAAAAGGCTTCAATTTTGCCCTTTTTGTTTATAAAAAGGTCCAAAAATTTAGAGAAATATGACGAAAAAGTTCACTTTTTATGGTGGGACATGTTCAAAACGTCCAAAAAAGTACGATTTTTGGGGGGGGGGGGTTATAGGTAACACCATTACGTGTCGTCTTGGCACACAGCGCCGACCGTTGTTGAATCTTGGCAAACATTGGCAAAATTCACTGCGGTCGGGAGTTATCAACCACATCCTAAATCGGTCTCGAGCGTGGGAAAACTACACGTACAAACGAGTGGTCTGATAGCGTGATTCGGATTTTGTGTACACTGCGGTACACTGTGAGATTGCTGCGAAATACTGGCCTATCGTAACGATTTACGCACCAAATTTAGTAACTATAATAGTTGTCTAGTTAGCTGACTAGTTATAAATAGGTTATATTTGGAAAAAAGACGAAAAAACGTGGAAAATACGTGTGACCGACACCAAACTTCGCTACAACTTGATCAGATGAGCTACACCATTCAACCCACGAAAGTGCTGCTGTCAAGTATGCACACGTCCAGGCTTACACACCTAGTGAGCTAAGGGGTCTTTTTTGTCAGAAACATTCTAACACCATGGATCGACCACTCAGTGATCGTACGTTTTTGCGATATTCAAAGTGGTGGTACCGCGAAACCGTTGTTTTTTTTGTCATTACTCTTGTTCAGCTAATCGCAGAGCCTGCTTTCACAACAGAGCTGGTGCTAGGGAGTCAGTCCACATGAAGTAGCGATATGTCTAAGAATAGTCCGGGCCCAATTAGCGATGCGGGGAAACGGGTATCGGTGGCGCTGGTCCAGCGTATCTGAGCTGGATCTGGATTGGTACGTGGCGACGAACTCAGGAACAAATACATGTACAATACATGAAAAAATAAAGTAAAGATGCTAGGGAGAGTTAAATGGTGTGAGGTAAGTTTTGGTATAGACATGAATGTTGTTGAGGGGATGTTGTTGGGGAGGGGGTGAGGCATGGGGAGGAGGGTGGGTTGTTGGGGGTGGGTGTGCGGGGTGGTGTGTTTGTTGAGGAGGGGTGGGTGGTGAGGGGTGTTGAGGAGGGTGGACGGGGGTATTGCGGGGTGTTGGGGGAGGGGTGGGGGTGTTGCATAGGGGTGGGGTGTTTGGGGAGGGGGTGGGTGGTGGGGAGGGGTGATCTGCAATCCTCCACTATCTGCTTGCACAACTTATTTGGGAACACCCTGTGCTTGTACGGTTGCCAATAGTGTGCTGCTTTTTTGTCTAGCACCTATACGCGAAAGCCGGCGAGACTTGGTGGGTTAGGAGACCGCCTGTTCCAAAAAAGGTCATCTTTCGAAGACCGCACCCCGCAAAAAAAAAATCATGCGTCCGGCCCTGTCCATCCTTCCAAACCAACATTCCTAAATCCTCCTCCATAGCTCTTACATGTATTCTTTGGACGTAGCCCTCCATCCTCGAATCCTCCACACCTCGAACTCAAAGGCTTTTAAGGCATGCCGTCCTCCTTCCTAAACACATGCCCATACCAACGTATACACTATTCGCCTTCGCAACCGGGCCATCGCCTCTTAGGCTTCTTCCAAACCCACACATCTCAAAATATGCAGTCAAGTCCTCATAGTCTTCTTAGATCCCTCAACTTCATCCCACACCCATCGCTCTTATCAGTGCTCTCTCGTCATCCTCAGAATATCCCATCTTCATTTTTAGCTCAGCACCCACGTCTCGCTCCCTACAGCATCACGTCTCCACACAACTCTTATACAACCATTCCTTTCATCTCAAAGGATATCTTTTCCCCTGCAACACTCCCCATTCCTAAATTCACTCACCCATACCTCACTCTAGCTGTCACAGCAACTCACCCTCACATCCACCACCTCACTAACCATGCAACTTGTCCCAGGGTATGTGAAACTCCTTACATATCCCAACTCATCCACAATTCTTTCCTGGTTCCACCATCCCTCCAGCACGACCTCCACTCCTTCGCGCATCTTCGCACAAAAATCTTTTACCAAGCTTGGGGTCACTCTCTTAGCTTTGTGATAGACGACCCTGTATCCACTCGTCCCACATTCTCACACCACAGTGAGTTGATTTACAATTGCCCACACACGCCCAAATGGGTCGAACACTTACCTCACTACCACCCTCCATCTACACCCCGATTACTCAAGCACGTTGTCTTCCCAAGGTTACTTTAAAGACCCTTACTCTCAAAACCCGACTTCCATTTCCAAAAATTCTCCCTCAGTCCTCCATTGTCTCGCACATTAAAACCAAGTCATCAGAATACAACATCTCACTCATAGCACTCTTTGACGCTCTCCGGCACTCTCATACCAATTGCAAAAATCAAGGGAGAAAGTACAGAACCTTGATGAACACCACCGTCCACATCAAACTCCTCAGACAAATCAGAACCCACTATAACTCTTGTCTTTGATCCTTCATAAAAATCATCACTGCTTAACACGATTATGGTATCTCTCTCTTCCTCATCGCCCACGCCATTCACTTCCCTGCTGTACCTATCAAATGCCTTTCCAAAAGTCTACAAAACACATATACAACTTGTTCCCTTTTTAGTAGCTCGGTATCCTCTTGCACCGCCCAACATCAACACTGCATTATCGTACCATTCTGGCATAAACCTAAATTGATCTCATCCACTCCCACTATCCTCCGAATCCTATTCTCTCTAGAACCCTATCCACAATTTTCATGCATGCTCTAACAAATTCACACCCCTATAGCACCACAACTCATTGCCCCATTTCCCTTTAAAAATTGGGTGGAACCTACCACACTCACGCCCACAAATCGCAAAGATGCGCACCGTATGGCGAAAAAATGAAACCCACCAACTTACCCTGGGGTATGGTATTAGTCGTCCAAGTTGAGGTGCGGGGGCGGGGTTGAATGCCTCCCTAATATACTTTTACTGCGTAAATTGAGTACACTGAAAAAAACGGCGGTGTTAACTTTAACACCAGGGGTGTTAATTTAGCACACCCTTCTGGAGTCAATAGGGGACCACACCTACTGGTGTAGTTTGTTAGTTTTAATCATTTCGGGTTAAATTAAAACCAAGTAAGTGTTTATTAACACCAAGTGTGGTTCGGTAGACATGTATCATGAATGTATGATATGACATGCTTGTGTTAATTTTACACCACTGTTGTTTATTTTTTTAACAATAACGGTGCTAAAAATTGACACTACTGATGTTAATTTAACACCCTCCTGGACTCAATACGGGACCACACTGTCTGATGGTGTAATTCACACAACACTGGCTGTTATTGTTAACATTATATATTGTATAAAGTCTGACATTTTGTAAAAAATGTTTGATTTTGTGATTGTTTGCTTCTTCTATTGTAATATGCTTGCCACTAAAATATCATAAGCAGATCACCAAATGCAAATTACAATTGGAAGCAACACGAGCGGTGTAAATCATAAATTTTAACACCAGAAAATAACACCGCCAATGCTTGACAAAATGTTTACACCTCAGTTTTGCCAGAGTATGGAAAATCTATGGGGTTGAATGCAATACCCCCGGTTAGTTATAGAACGTGTTAATTTAAAAAGAGCTGCATGGTTAGACGAGGGTAAATTCTAATCTATTAAGTTTTAATTTTAAATCTAAAAAAGGGATTGGTCCCTAATCCTTTGGGATGTATTTTTAAATCTTGTAATTTAGAGGCTATACATGGGTTGTGTTGGGTACTTCTTCTTTTCTTTCTTTTTTTTTTTTTTAAGGTTATAATTTTGTTTTTTAGTTGTTTGTTTTTGTATATTTATAATTTGAAGCAAAATCCTTATAATTATGGGTATCTTTTTTCCCAATGACCCTTAGGGTCCCCGAAAAAAACAAATAAGAAGCAAATAGAACAAGGGTTTCTCAAAGCTTCTTAAAAATAGTTTGTTTTAAGTGGCCACTTGTTACAATTGGGTTACCCTCAAGCGTCAATAATCATTGTGAAGGAGCGAAGCGATGACGCCACTAACCGAAAACTAAATTCCCTTTTTATAAAAATCAAGACCTGATTAAATATTTTGAAGAGAGGAAACAGATACTATAATTCAAAGCAGCACAGGTTTTTATGAGCTTTTATGGAGACAACGTTTTTTTATTCCTTCAAACCTGCACTGAACATCTAATGGGTGCGCTATTTAGGGACTAGGCACTTGATTCATGGTTGACTCTCCAACTTTGTCGGTGTCGTCTATGGTAGCCTTGCTCCCGTCGGACTATATCTCATCGCACCTTGAGACTGTCTTACGCTACATCATTCTTGTTGTACGTTTTTATGTGAGGTGTCACAGTGTAACAGAATAATTGTGTCTCGATTCCCTTAAATTGGGGGAAAGGATTTGAATGAGTTACGAAAAGGAGAGATAGAGAAAAACTCGTGAGAGCGAGTATTGGTGAGTTTAGAAAGGATGTTATAAAAGTTTACTTTGTGTTCGAGCAATGTGTTACACGTCTCGTGGACCCCAAGGTCATAAATACCCTTTAACAGCATACAACATCAAATACACTCAAAAGTCCTTTTAATGAATACTAAATACGTATTCTATTAAGGTCTACTTGATTTGGCGAACTAATTCTAGCTTTAAAGAGTGTTGCATTTTTCAACAGTTAATGTCCTCACAGGGCGAAGACTCCAAAATGACAGCATGCAAAGTCATCTAAATCCATGCATATATCCATGGAAATCTTCTTCAGAAATTAAGTTCCTTCTTCGGAGGCAGTCTTGGGAAGATAACTTTGTCCAGTACTTCAAGAAGACATGGTTCTATAGGTCCCTTGATGACACCCCAAAAATCAGCAGCACTAACAGACCAATTATCCACTAAACTGTCCGTCTGTGTAACGAAAGTTCCACCTTTTAGGAACACAAAGTGGAATTCCTTTTGGTTCCAAAAACTGAAGCTCTTTTTGGCTTGAAAAAATGGCTCAGACACCTGCAGAATCAGCTTCTAGCACCGGGGTATCTAATAATATCAATTGATCCTATGTATACTGCACTGATCGACCACTCTGCAGATTCTACACAACTAGACCGACTTTTTCCTCACAGAAAAATAAGTTTTTCATATTTTTCTGTAGTTTATAGGTTTCCCTAATCTAATAATAACTATTGCAGTGCCATCATGCATAATAGCCTAACACGGTCCAATTGGGAATCGTCATACAAATAAATCATAGGCATTACATCACCTTACATTAATGCCATCATGGAACTACCATGAAAACACCATGTATAATAACTATGCAGTGCCTCATGCCTAAACATAACTTAACACTTCCATTGGATTCTCATACAAATGACATCATATGCATTACATCTGGAACTACCATGAACACCATGTTAACTACTAACTATTGCATTGCCATTATGCATAAACAATAACCTAACACTGTCCCAATTGTAATCTCATACAAATGACATAATAGGCATTACATATGGGAACTACCATGAAAACACCATGTAATAGAATAATTATTGCGTGCCACTCATGCATAACCTAACCTAACACTGTCCAATTGGATCTCATACAAATGACATCATAGGCATTACATATGGGAACGACCAAAACACCATGTACATAATCTATTGCAGTCCATAATGAATAAACCTACCCTAACACGTCCATTTGATCTCCGTACACAAGTGACATCATATGCATTACATCATCTTACATTAATGCCATCAAGGGAACTTCCATTGAAAACACCATGTTTTGTATAGCTCATCGAGCATTATATATACATAAACATAATAACACATTACTCTTAGAATGGGGAATTTCCATTTTTTTTCCTGCATTATGAAATTTGATACGCTCCCTGTTTGAAATCTTTTCTCAAGTATAAAATAGCGAAATAACAATAACACTTTTAATCACAACATGAGGATATATGCGAGTTTAATCAATCCTTGGGCAATGGTCAAAAAACAACGAATTCTCTTAAATGTGCAACGACGAGAGATTTCAATAAACAGATGTCCCCTAAAAATGTGAAATTCTGAGTTTTGCACTGGTGTCCGGGACTGACGTGTAAGCTCTCTATCAAATTATCCCCGTCTGAAGGATAAGCTGAACAACTGTTTTCTTGGTACAAAAAATGTGAAATATTTAATTTTCTATAGGAGCAAATACAAATTCATCGTATGTTTTCTATTGAAAATATCATCACCTTTTGTTCCATTTTAAGCATTTCTGTGGCCAAAGAAAGCATGGGAATCTTAATTTTCATGTCGAATCTGTATGAAAATCACTTCATATCACATAACAAAAATGGATAACTCAATCTCTGATTGCAAGCCTTTAAAGGAACAATTCACCTTCCAGAAGAGTGAAATTCCCTCCAAATATTCACTTCAAAGAGTGAAAAAATCCTCCGAAAGAGTGGAAATTAACGATTGCTTTAAAGAGACATTAGAGATTTCCAGAAGGCGCACCCAAGTTTTTCGAAACTGTTTTTTTTTTTTGCATATATTGAATGCTTACACCCATGTTTAGGTCACTCATGAAGTGAATAAGCAGAATCGAACGTCTTTATGTAATAAAATTATGATTTAAGTATTTTTTCTCTCTGTCGTGCCCGACAGAAATTCTTCAATCATGGTTTTTCTATAGGGACGATTACGATAGCAAGGCAAGTTCAAAACAAGGTGGTTTTGCGGTTTCTTTTTGTACTTGTTTGTCCAATAACTTCTAAAACGTTCGCGGTAGGTGATCTAACGACCGATCCAGTGCAATTTGAGAGAAATTTCGTATCCTCAAAAAATCTCCTCCTGTCACTTTAAAGTGATCAATATCTGCATCTCATTTAAAGAGACCTGGCACATTTGAAAATAGCGCGCCCCTCTATATTTGTTCAAAATTGATATTTTTTGCATGGTGATAAAGCTTTTATATTACTATTTGGAGGTCCGCGCTTCGCTCGGGCTCCGCTATTTGAGTGAACGGGGGCGATCACTGAAACAGAAATTGAGCACTGAAACGAATGCGATCACCTGAAACGATCACTAAACTGAAGCGAATAACTGAAGAAGTAACACAGATGGCGACACCGTCATAATCAACCAGTGGGATCACAACTCCTCAAGTATCCCTTATATTAATTACCCGTCTCCTGAAGTATAAAGTCCCATGGCCCGATGCGCTAATAGCTCGTCCCCCAGAAGCCCATGATTTTACCGGAGTGGTCAACATTTTGGTAACAGAGAAAGCTACTATTTTTCTTCATTTCCCCCCTGTGAAAATCTTAGGGCCAAAAGATGTTTGGTTTGGAAGTACATGAGGAAAAAAAAATGTGCCGCAATTTGGTCGACCAATATTATTTTACAACAGTACTCTAATTTACTCGATGGGGCTTACGAAATCACGTTTCTAGCTCTCACAAAGGGGGAAAAGAAAACGCAATTTGAAGATATCGGCTGCGAAACTTACAAGTGGGGTTTATTTTGGGTGAAAGGCTAACTCTATCAAGATGAAAAATTCATATCCTTAATTCGGCATTCTCCTTTAAGACTCCCCCGGTCACAAAACACTTTTAGTAAGGCAATTCCCGTACCTATCATATCCTGTACCTCATGTAGTTTCCAATTTCTAAGGAAACGTAAGACTGAATATTATTCCCGTATAACTTTCCTTTGGCTAAATTTAAATTAATTTTCTCGTATTTTTAACTAATAAAATGCCCAATATTTAATCCCGCATAAGTTTCCATTTAACTTTTTCATATGTCATATCCTAATTTTTCTTCTCATAACGCCTCAAATTCCCGTATAAACTATTGGTACCAAAATCCAGTGGTCTGTGATGTTCCTGTGTTGTGTTTAGGCATGTTGGTAACTTCTTTCGGGGGGGGGGGGGGTGGTTACCACCCCCTATCCACCTTTGGGATCACGCCTGTATCTACCTATACCCCGTGGATGTTTGTTTTGGATTAAAGGAGCGGAACATGACATTCACAATTACATTAATAATTTGGCACCAAATGGGTTTTAGCAAGCAGGGGAAAAAACCTGAAGCGGTAGACGAGGTTACAGGTTGTTCCCACATAGGCTTAGGAACGGGGGACTGGGAACCCCAATATTTTGGTGGGGATCGATACTCCTCGAGCCCCCCCCCCCCCCCCCGCACCCAAGTTCAACACTTTTTTATAACAAAACAGGCCTGAACCAAAACATCCAAATTCCATAGCTCCCCCCCTCCTTGGCCAACACCGCCTGAAACAAACCCGGGTTTGTAATAGCGCCCTCAGATAAAGAAAAAAATTGGGAGGGTCGGACACGATCTGCTCGATTTGGGCTTGGGGATTTCCAAACCGAAATTAATGGAACTGCTTACGTCTTTACTATGCTAGTCTCGGTCCCAGTGACAGTAAAAATCATCTCCTCACCCTGCTTAAACCTTTGTTCAAAAGATCTTAGTAATATCATGATAAATTAAGAAAAAATTATTGCATCAAAATCCGGCGGGGTTAGTGGATTAACCCGCTTGCAAAATAAAGTAAAATTCCAATAACGGTCATTTAGATTTAAATATTCGTGACCAGGCAGGCCTAGTCTTTAGTCAAAGTCTGTGTGTAATGTAAGATATGCGTAATAGGGCCCTCCTACCGTTAAGTCTTTGAAACAGACTAGTACGGGAAACGTTGATGCCGTTTTTTGAATTTGCCGTTGCTCATGTGTTACGTTAGGCATGTCCTACCCCCCCCCCTTACCCCCCATATGTTTGGAACACGGCATATTACCGAATCCGGATTTTGAAATTTCATTCGGGGCAAAAATTCATCATTTTTCATGTTATGTTAAATCCTGACGGGTTGCGCAATTTCCGTAATCAAGGTAGTAAGCTAAAAAGTGTGCATTTTCTATCCAATTATGAATTGTCAAAAGCATCACTGATCATCTTCCAATTCGGTCGGTCGCCGGACATGAAAAACAAAAATGTGAAACATGGTTAATTGGTTGTTGAATTTGGCACCACACACACTCCTTGCAACTGGCGTCAAACAGTATGGACAGTTCTATGTTGTATTGCTGCGAAGTTTTCTCGTATTCTAATCAAAATCATTTTGTTTACGCGTTGTCTACATCAGTGACGGACCTTTACGCCACACATGCAGCAGATTGTTCGAATCAGTTCAAACCAATTATTACTCAGACTATAGCCTTAACTATAGTCGCGTAAACAAGTGTTTGAACAAGCGTACGCAGAGCAGTACCGGATGGTGCGACCAGTACACGGGCGTATCGCGAGTCTATTTTAATCGTTTATTTACGCGCTGTCTATCTACAGCAGTGAGGACCTTCACGCACCACACCAGCAAATTGGTCGAATCAGTTCAAACAATTATTCTCGGAATATAGGAACAAACGCATAACGCATGCGCGAACCGGGAATTTCAAAGATAACGGGAAGTGGAGCTTTAGAAAACGTAAACACAGTGCGAAAAAGCGACCGAGTTGAACGACAAAATCTTAAATTATTATTTTTCTAAGCACGATCGGACTACAAGGTTTGTGAAACATAAATGGATATGTTATGGCTGTTGGCACACGGTTTTAGTCGCCGGTGAATGGTTGGAGAGGGAAAAAATATGAGTATTTTTACCGCACTGTACAGCCGAAAAAGACACCGAAAAAAAACGCAAAAATTTCACGATGAAAATTGAGCCGAAAAAACCCCTTATCTTGGCCACTTTTGAAATTCCGGTCTCAAAATGGTCATGAACAATTATTATAGTGTATTTTACAAATCTGATACCCGGTGGTTTCTTCCATTTCGTTAAAGGAAGTTCTGGACCAAAAACTGACAATGGATGCTTCTGCCCAATAGTGCAATCGTGTTGTGCAAAAAGTCTATAGACGTGGGCGTGGCAATGCGTTAAAATGCTTCTTTGGACTTGAATGCCCATGCCACATTCAATTTCATTGGCCATGGCTGCTAATCTACGTGATGATCAAACTGTTGAAGTCATGAAGTGTGAATGAAGTTCGATTTTTTGTTTCAATTATTCCGCCATCCGGAAACTCGTTGAATTATACTTAGAATTAGAAGGCTATGGTACTCCCGTCTACTATTAGTAGCTAGGCCCGGTGGGCTTGTGTGTGTGTGTGGGGGGGGGGGAAGTTCTCAAATTGGGAGGGCGGGGAAGGTAGGTGCTGCCGGATTTCAAAAATTGGACTACACCAGCTGATTTGAGACAAGGGGTCTCCGGGGAACTAGATTTCCAAAAAATTTAGAAAATAAGCTGCAATTTTCTTCAATTCACAGCGTACTTTTTGAGCCTTTTTGAAGAAAGAAAATTGGGTACTATATGGATTTGACATGAAAAGGTAGGGTATCTGGAACTGAATGAAAATGGTCCTAAAATGGGGAACACTGGAACTGAAAAAAGCCGGTGGAAAGCAAAATAGTCCGGCCCGGAGTCCGTGGGAGCCATAGTCTGGGCCTCCATAGACGATAAGGAATAAAGTGTGAAACTTATGTTGCGTGAAGATCAACTGAATTGAGGGCCCTATTCCTACGTTGTAGCCCGACTGTGAGTACGCCGGACCACAATTAATTATAGTTTATACACCAAGGAAATGAGGGTCTTATAGGCGGCACATGCCTATATACCTACTAATGTGAGAACATGGTCCCCCCGGAGCTAGGCTAGTGGATACTTTGGGTTTTTTCAGGTAACTTATTTGTGGCAAAACAAGCCTCACTGTCGATTTTGTTCTGTTTTTCCACCCAAGGAGTACAGTCTTATACATGTTGACATCAGCATGTGCTACAGTAAATGGCTAGACCATGAAGTACTAGGTTAGGCAACGCATTGTTAACACGGTAACACACGCATAACCAGGCTAGCTGGGTAGGCTAGCTCTTGTGAACCAGATTAAACTGCACTATATCAGAAAGCCTTATGTTCAGATATGTTATCTTTATGTTCAGTCTCAAGTACAAAGGTAACATCTACAAGTGCGCCCAGTGCTTCAATTGTTGCTTCCTTTAAAGACATTTAAAGTTAAATATTAAGGGATTAGCCGCGATATTGCGGAAGAATCGAAAAATGGGAAATGCATTTGTTTTTTTTTTTTTTTTTTAACAATTTTTAAACAATATCAATGTGTGTACATTCTATAATGCTTTAAGGGAACCTAAACTTAAGGAGGGCATTACAAAAATTGAGATTTTCTTGCCTGTATGATGAGCACAAACAGCAAGTAATATTCCATTCGTTCTCATAGAAGGGTTCATCAAAGTTTCACAACTCGGAGCAAAATTAGGTCATGCAGTAATTTGCAATTTAAAACAAAAGTATCATTTAACCAAAATGTAACATCTTAGCAACTAAATCAGCACAGGGCTATTTACCCATGGTTTGTAAACTGAAACAGGGATAACTTTGACATTTTTCCTTTAAAATTCTCCTTTGTACTTTTGGTTTTGGGCAAAATATTTAAATTTCCCATTTTCAGGGGCACCCTGGCAGGGACCACTGCTACTGTTAGGGTCTTAAAATACTCAATGTATTTCCTGCATTGCCTGTGCAGTAATTTCACTGACCCCATATAGAAATGGTAAATGCCCCTAGGGGAGAACCTTAAGTTGTGATTTATTGTTGCTTATGAATGTTTTGACTCTTACTTTGCGATTGACTCCATTTGATTCTTGCGAATTCTACCTTTTATGAAAAATTATATGCTTGTGCCTACATGTATGATCCAGGCAAAAAAAAATGTGGGACCCATGTGAAAAACGTACACTAAAATTACCAAAATGACAGGAAGGAACGGAGGCATAATGCATAGCTGTACAGACCTCTCGTTTTCTTGCATGAGTTTAAATTGTATGTAAAGCTATGTAATTGGATTATCTAAAAGTACGGTATGTTGTAATTTTGTTTGTTGCTTGCTTCATATTTAATTTTTTAGCTTTAAATTTCGTTGACCACCAAAATGAAAAAAACTTCTTATTTTAAAGAGCATGAGGAGATTACAGAAAGAAACGCCGCCCACTTTTTTCGAACCCGGTTTTTTTTGATATTTGGGTGCTTCCAACTGTATTAGATAAACCTGAGTGAATAAGCCGAATACACCGTCGCTTTATGTATAATATATTGATTTAGTACTTTCTGTACAGAAAGTACAAAATCAAAGCACCCGGTATTCTATGGGGACAATTTCGTTAGGCAGGCAAGTTCCAAAAACAGTTTGTGTTTTCTTTGTACTTGTTGCCCAATAAACCTTTGAGACGTTCTTGGTAGGTGGTCTATATCGATTCTGTGCAATTTGAGAGAAATGTGTTATCCTAAAAAAAAATCTCATCCTGCTACTTTAGCATTGTTCTCTGCAAGAAATCAGGAAATGACTTTGGACTGCACAGGATTTGACCAGCTACGGGCAAATTGAGTCAATACAACATTTGATTTGTAGAAATGCCCCTCATCATGTGAAATACTATGTTATTTCCATTTTGGGGACACCCACAGCCATTGATCCATGCTGCTGAAGGGTTCTATAAATGCTCTAAATATAGGGATTTCTGTTGGTGATCTCTGCTTAGAATTTAATCCCCAAGCAAGTCATGACAAAAACTCAAGATGTATGGTAAACTCTTTGTTTGCATGAATGACCTGCAGAGTAGTGCTAATTAGGTTATAACATAAAATAGTTGTTGTGTTAAACTTGTACTTTCAATAATTAATGGCCAAAAGCTACGGACTTGCCAATAATGTTGTATATAGCATGTTAACAAAAAATGTAACCTCCGAAACACCAATGATTAGATTGGGTTATTTTCTCTAAATAAAAACATGCACAACATGTTGTTTGGTCAAAGCTTTACCTATTATTATCTTAAGGAGATTTTGAAGGAAGGAAATCAAATTTAGTTAAACAACAACAATTCAGGCACATTGACTGTCACAAAGACATGTTATGTGTCGGGCAGTCTATGCAAATGGCACAAAAAAGTACAAACAAATAAACACATACACGGGTGGTAATTATCAAAGTTATCCAAATAATTAAAGTAAAAGATTCTTTAACAAAATTAAACTACCATTGTTAAATCAATAAAGAGCCAGTTATTGAAAATGGTCCATGGCTATCCTGTCTCAGTTCAATGTTCTCAGTTCAATGAACATAATGAAATTGCTCAGAGATTTTTGTTGTACATCTCTAAGGTAATTTTCTTGCACAAAACACATACTCAGCATCAATTAAATTATGAGAAGAACTAAAGCTGACGTTTTCTGTAAATGCATTGGAAATTAAAACTTTAAAGTGAACTGTTTGTCAGCTGAATATGAATATTTCGGTTTGGTTAACATTGTAGTTAAATACCAGGAAAACGTGGTTTTGCACCAGCCATCTTGACTTTCTTATCTGGGACATTGAACATTGTGGAACATTGAAAATTTCATTTGTATCTCAGGCATATTAATGTTTCATCCTGCAATTTTTTCCTCCCCCTTCGTGTTTGAAATAATTTGGTGATTGTTTGTGTTGTACAAAGCAATGCTGAAGCTAGGTTATTCTATGTAAAGATTGAATCTTTGTGCGTTCTTAAAATGGCCAAAACTAAGATTTTTAAGTCTCAGCAAAATAGGCATAAACTTCTTCCTCAAAGCAGGGTTCAGGAAAATCCGGAAGGAACCTATAGAAAACCTATTTCTTCCGGAAAGGAAACCTATTCTTCCAGAAAACAAACACAGAAGACTGAAGGAAAGACGCAACTGGGAAAAAAAGGGGTTTCGTCGCGTTTATCTGATAAAAACTGAGAAAGAGAAAATGGAAGAGAAACATGGAAGAAATAAAGAAAATGTATTATGAACAACAAACTAAATTACACCATTATTCATATGCTTTGCACTTCAAATCATCAAGGCTACCTTACAAGGTGAATTTCGTGATTCCAGCACCTTTGTTTTATTCATTGATCACCAGATCTCCTGAGAAAAGCTTATTCAACAAGTTTTAGTGATCCCGACTTTGCGGTTTGGTTATAAGCAAATGCTCGTTTCCCACGGTCCCATAGCACACTGTGCTATAATTTCTGTCCCTTTACGGACAGAAAGAAAATACAAAATTGCGAATTTCTTACAGACACGTCGATTGCACGTAGATTTGGCACACATGGATAACTAATGTTAACGGTCAGATGATCTGAACAATCTCAACTTTTTTGAGGTAAGTCGGGGGGACGAGAGATCGGAAGAGAATTGTTTTTAGTTAGAATTTTGAAGTTTTTTCAAAATTAATTTACAAAGTTTATAGCATGTAGTATATATAACTCGTAGGTATATGGAAATTTACTGTTAACAATTTTGTTTTTGTCTTTCAATCAAATTATACAGATGATAATTGTAACCCAAATACAATTACCTCATTAATTAATTTTAAAAAAAAAAAAAAAAAAAATGAAAGCTTTTAAAATCTGTATGGCCATTTGTTAATTTTCAAACACAAATCAGAAAAGTTGGCAACATTATTGTTCTTTTTGTTTTACTTTTGTGTAATAATACATCTAACTTTGTGTTGCTTAGTGGGAGAACCTGGGTTAGAGACATACATTTTGCTAAAGAACTTGAAGATGTTCAGTGTTTTTTACAATGAGTCTCTGATAACATCATGAATGCTTGGCCTGCTGGTGTGAAAGTGTCATCATGTCTTCACATAATTTGTTATTATATTTAGGCCCTGTGGATCAATGCAAGTTTAATTATGCAATTACATGGGGTGGGTAGGGGGTCCCTGAATGTTATTTAAATTATTTCACTATATTTTCATTCACTATAGATAAACCAAAAGTGTAAGTCAGTGGCTTAAATAGAAAATTTTTTAATGCTTTTTTTAGTTTCTTCCGATTTCAGTGGAAGAACCCTGTTTCCTTCCATGGGAACAAAGCCGGTTTTTCCACCTGTGAAGAAAACTGGCGAACCCTGCTTCAAAGTCCAATGACACCAAAATAAATTTTTTCTGAAGCCGGTCTACCTCTCACACCAAAGCCAACATTTGAGCAGAAATAATTCTTAAATATTTTACTCTGAATGTAGGTTTTTTTTACTCGCCTGTACTTGTAAGCATTCCAATTCTACATTTCAGAAATTTTTGTAAAATGTCGCATTTTTTAAAGCTACATTCATATGTACTTTTACCAGGGCTAGCCAAGCAGAGTTTATGTTCACAGATACATGGGTATCTCCAAGGTAGTATGAATATAACCAATTATTATGCATGATGTTAATCTACCATGCTACATGTTTTTTGATTCTCAAATCGTCACCAGTGCTGTGAATTTCAGATCCGTCAATAGACCAAGTGCCATTTCCCTCATCAGCAGGAAGACGGACCACAAGGACCTTCCAATAGAAGAAATTATGCACTACCCTTCAGCTTCTGGACTCAAATTAGACCTCTACAATTTTGAGAGTGTGTATGCAGAAGACTGCCCGTATGTTCTCACAAGTCCTAGATCATTAGAGGCATGCGCTCATTAGATATAAAGGTGGGTTTAATTCAAGCTGGAGGTTCTCAGTTAGTGTCGAGAGGTACCCCAGAAACATGTTTTGGCATCCAGGACATGATGTTTGGCACCATTCAAAATTGGGACTGTTAAATTTGTCCAAGTCTGCTAATTTGATCTACAAATGTTTTTATGGACTAATTTGGTGGGGGGTTTCACTTGCAACCTTTCACCAGCCTAAATTCCCCAGACATTTTCATGCTTAGGTCATTCTTTGCAGTTTGGCGCAGTCGTGTGCAGAATTGTTGCCACGGTCCCAGTGGTCGACATTCTGGCCTGCATTCTGATGTTGTTTCTCAATAGTAAATGATGACATAAGCTACTATTATGCATCCTGGTGCAAAATACCACAGTGCTTTTTGCACTTCCGCCCAACCCTGCACAATACTCAATAAATATTGGGGCTTCGGTCAAGAACTCGTCAAGCAAACAATGTGTTTTTCTAGTTTTGAAGCCATTTTAAAACCTATTTTTTTCAAGTCAGCTTCTTCTTGCATAATAATAATAATATTGGATTGGCGTTTTTCGGCTGATAACAGAAAATATCCGCCCTTGCCAAAAAATATCAGGCTCGTCTTCCCTCGCTCCGATATTTTGATCTAGGCTCGGGCGATATTTTCTGTTATCACAACCGTTACAGCCATCCATAATTATAGAAATTCTATTACCTTTGCGCCCATTCTTGACAATGCAGCATTCTGATTGGGTCAGTTTACTGCCCATTATTCTACAATAATTGGTCCTCCATGCATTTCTTAATTAATCAAGCTGTTTTAGGTCATAGAATAGAAATAAATGGGTTTGCACTATCATTTATGGACTCATAATGTATCCTCGGCCGGAAAAACTTTCAAATATGGGCTCGTCTGCGCCTCGCCATTATTATTTTTTTTCCCAAACCTCGGACACATTTTCGCCCATAAATGATACGGCATCACCCTTTATTTCTTAAATACAGCGATCTCTGGTTTTGTGTAAATTTCAGCAGTCAGATGATTGTACTTGTAGAAGTATGCCTTCCAAAAAACTTCACTCTTGGTTGTCTTGCATATTATCCCTTTTCATTTGATATTTTGCAAACTTAAAAAAACCAAGTGATAATCCCTCTTATTATACTATCCCACTACTGTGAGGTTTCTACTTTTGCACATATAGTTTTTACAGGTTAAAATTGCCTTTAAAAAAATAATTAACGCATAGCAAAGTACACCTTTTAAAATTAAGAAATTGGGAACAATTTCTCTTTATAGGAGGGGGGGGGGGGCTTTAGCGGGAGGAAAGAGGATGTGATAATGTTTTGGCGCTGGGCGCGTGCGGCGGCCCCGTCGCGCTCTCTCGCGGCGTCCTCGCCGCGCGTCGCTGCCGCCGCCCGGCAGCGGGCCGGGGGGCGCCGGGCGGGGGGCGGCCGCGCGCTGCCCGCCGGGCAGCGAACGACGCGGGGGGGGCCGGCGGGGGGGACCCGAGGGTGGGGAGCTGGGTAGGGCGTGTATGGTGCGGGCGTTGGTTGGTTGTTTGTTCTTGTCTTTTTGCTTATTTTTTCTTTCGTTCATTCCTTCCTCATTTCAGTTTTCTTTCTTACTTGTCTATTAATTATTTCTTCCTTGTTTTAAAAGTGAAAACATTAATTTGTCTTTTTTAGTTTTGTAATGAAGGAACCAAAGTGAATCCCATCTCAAGTAATCTTATAAATGGAGGGTGGACGGAAGTTCCAAAAAGGACCGGACTGATTAAGTAGATAGGGTGTATTCGATGGAGAATGGAGTGATTGCGTGGGAGAATGGGGAGAAAGGATAGGTGAGAAGGAAGAACAAAAAAAAGCCCTGGTTATTAGCAAACCATGTTCTTCTTCTAGATCTGTTTTTCCTATACCTTCCATTTTTCTCCCTTTCCCACTGAATTCCTATTCCTATAGACAGTTTTCTATCAGTTATATTCTGTGGTATCAATCCATTGCTTTTTCTCTTTTCCTTTCTCTAGCTTCTCGGCCTTTTCTTCTTTGTCTTTTATTTGCTTTTTTTAGAGATTAACCTTCAGTTTTGTTATACATCCCTCTCTTCGTTATGACTTTCCTCTGGCATTCGTTGATTCTTTATCATTTTGTAGCTGAAAGCTTTCTTTTCTGTCAAAGCGGGTTCATTCTTTCTTTAGATACTCTAACGCGTTGATGACGTTTATGGACTTTGTTTTTTTTTTTTTCTCTTCTTCTCTCTCCTTCACCTTGTTTTTTACCCTTACCATACTCTCGACCTTTCTCCACAACCGAGACAAAGCAAATCCTCACTCCTGCTTTTTTAGCATCTTTCTATCAACTTGCATAGTAAACTTTATCAAAGCGTTTGTTCACTCGTCTACCCAGCTTTGTTTATTGTTATTGGGTCAATATCTAGTGTCGGCAGTGCGGGGTATCTTTTTTTTAGAATCATGACAAGAAAAGACCGTAAGAGTAGGAATGCGCAGGAAAGGGTATCTACTATAGTTATTGGTTCTTTCTGCGGTTAGTCGTGTTAAGTGTGAGGTATCTGGCAGGAGAGATCTGAAGGGGTGTAAGATGTCAGAATGTGGACTGAGAAAAGAATGGGGGTATAATACGAGGGCTGGTGGCATGCAGCGGGCGACTGGGGGGTGAGGGGGGGGGGTTTAAAGAAGGAAATTGGAATAGTAAAAGAGGGCTTGGGAGGAGGGAGTTGGTGCGGTCGCAAGGCCAATGGGAGATCTTTTTCTCCTTATTTCATTTTCTTCATACTCTTTTTAAGTTTGTCTGCGCGGCGGCGGGGCGGGACGCTGTGGCTCCTTTGCTTGCCCGCGCTTTTCCCCCCCTCCCTTCCTGGCCTGCGTCTTTTTCCTATCACTTTCGCCTTGTTTCTCTCCCTCGGCCCCTGTGTCGCTCCCTCCCGCGGCTCTCCTTCTAGCGTTGTCCTCGATTCGTTGTAATAACGCACTTATGTATGTGTGTTTTCCTCTGTCCCCGACTATTTACGTCAACCACATCTTCTCACCACACTTGGTTTGTATCGCATAACTGGTAATCGACTCCCGATAGCCAGGGTCTATGGACACGGCTGCAGTACGACATTTCCTTAATTTGATTTACATTTTCGTTCCTCAACAGTATCCTGATCATATCTCAACACAGATTTTTTTTGTAAAATGAACATCGGGAAAGTTGTTACTTTCAGGATAAAAAAAAAAAAAATTACTCAAAGACATGTCCTTTTCCTGTTTTGCAAATGCTCCCCCCTCCCGAAACGCCCTGAGCACCAGCTAATGGAAACAAAACAACCAGATCTGGAGACAGATCTGAACACAGTCTAGAAAGTACTCAGACCGAATTGACCCCTTTATGACCTTTAACTCATGTGTAGCACAACTTTGGTGAAGGGTCTCAAGCTGATTCACATGCAACATCACATGACCACCACGTGCATATACCAGAGATATTTAATAAAGATTTTCACATTAAGACAGAAAGTACCACCTTATTGCCCTTTTGACCCCAATGACGACACCACTTTGTGAAGGGTTCTCAGCTGGCTTCATATGCCCCTTAGTCAAATGACCATACAATGTTTATCTGTAGTAGAGTAGCATATTTGTAAAAATGAACTTTGACCCCCCGTGAACCCCGGATGCCCTTTGGCTCAAAATTCATTAAGTAACTCTTGTAGGGATGTCAACTACACCACATAGATAGTCACATGATCACACTATGTCTCTGTAGAAATCGTGGGAATTTTAAGTGTAACTTAATTGATGTATTTGACACATGACCCCTAAATCATGCTTCATATGACAGTCGACAAGATGACGGTATTAGTTGAGATTTGACGCTAATCTATATTTTTTGCATGGTTAACGTTGTTGACCCCTGTGACCCTATCTTGACCTTGACACCAATCGGGGTCATTCAAAAGTTTGTGTGTATGTACTCGCACCTGTCACCAGTTTTGGTCAATATGGAAATTTTGGCATGTTTGAGATATTAGCATTTGACGAAAGAAGAAAAGAAAGAAATAAACGGAAGACACAATCGAGTTCCTCGACTGACGATGGTAAACACTTCGATCGATACGACCGCCAGGCCAGCCATGTGAAATTTAAGTTAACGCTTTCAGTATAGTCCTGTGTCTAGAAGTACACAATAAGAATTTACCTTACCTGTATTTCCTCAAAGTTAGTAGTAAGTTCATGGTGAGAGCGTTTGTACCGTTTTTTCGTTATCACCCGCCTGGTGCAAGATTTTTGGCCACATGGCAAATACCCTGAATTTACCAGAAATTTTAATAAATGGTCATTTACTTATTGTTTTGAGCAATATGTTACTGTTAAAGGTTTGCTAATATCAAATTTGGTTATAAAATGAAAATTACGTGCAGAATGAAAATCATGTATTTCAAAAATGTTCAGTGACAGCTATTTTCTAAAATTGGTCTTAACTTTCTTACTACGTTTTGAATATTACACCATGGTACATGTCTTTTTAAAATATAGACGTTGGCGCTTCTATCATGTGATTTTCTTAGGCCATTTTTCTTGACATGAAACCAAGGTTCAAAAATAGACAAGATTCACCATAAATTTGATGGTATCATTCTTTCCCCCTAAGCACCCCTATACGCATAAGCACAGCAGACCATAAATGAACAAAACAGCGCACACGCTGTCGTGTATTACGTGCATAGGGCGCGCAGTGGCGTAACGGGCCGGCCGCTCGGAGGGGCACAATTTTTCCGTCTTGGAATTTTCCCTCTCAGGGGGATCAAACAAGCCAATTTTTCCCGGGGGTCAGAGGGCTAAAAACGGCTGATTTAGGCATGATTTTTGCAACTTTTTTCCGGCCAAAGTCGCATGGGGCACTGGTCCCCCCTGCCCCCCCCTGCCCCCCGCCTGTTACGCACTGAGGCAGCGTAGTATTTTTTACCATTACGCAGCACGCGCTGTACACACGTACCCTTATACACACACATTCAAAGAAGAAATTTAGCTTGATTTTGAGTTTTTGTTGTGTAACAAATTCCTTCATCATTTTGCTCAACATGTTGGGGCTTATTTCTTAAGGAGTTTCACCCATACTTTTGTGTAAGTGGCGTCCAATCTAACCACCATTCTAGTTTCAAATTTGTGCGGTTCCTCAAGTGTGACGATCATGACACCCTACCCACAATCAATGCGCTAATCACTTTCATTTTTGGAATTTCCCTTTAAAGCTTGTCCTAAACCTACGTTATGCCCAATTTTTACCAATCTACAGTTTCCTCAATACTGCTTCATGCGAGTTTACATTGATACCATATAGTGTGAAAATCATTTTTGGGGGGGTATTGTAAGTATTGTTTAAAGCATGTCCATGGAACCTGTTAATCATTTCTTATAAGAGTAGAACACACTATAATCAAGTTCGAGCTTTACCATATCAGGCTGACAAAATTGCCGTACTCAAGTTGTCTTTTTTTTAATGTTGATTTTCATCCTTTCACATTTAGCCAGTTGAACTTCTTGTAAAACCCGTATCAGATTTGAAGAAGAATGTCTCCTAAGTGGACAGCCAATAAGCTATGCTAGACACATCCAATGTATGAGCCTTTTGGACCAATAGGCCCGGGTCAAGTTCCTAGTTTGTTTTGGTGTTTTACCCATGAATCGAGAATAAAGATAGGATTTTGTTGTTTTGCCTATCTAATATCGTGTCATATTGGATTGGCAGTCCAATATTTTGAGTAGTGTTGCGGCGCAACTACGAAACATATTGGATCACCCATCCAATATGACACGATATTAGAGAGGCAACAACAAATCCTATCTTTATTCTCATTTTTTAATTGTTTTTTGGTTGTTTTATTCACCGAAATATTTTTATTTTATAATAGATAGTTTTTATCTCGTAATAACGTTCGAGATATATGAGGGATCCCGTTCGCGATGCGTAGTCAGATCGTTCCGTGATCGATCAAACTTAGTACTACGTTCATTTTTGTGGTTTAAAATCCTCGTAATCACCCTGTAAAATCTTTAGATTGTCAAATCGGACTTTATTTCTGATAATATAAGATTTATAGATAAGAATATTTCAGACTAAGTTCTGATATCGGATTATGTCTTCGGACAACTCCAAGATTACCGGGGGCGAGGCCTCCAATTCCAAATCTTCAACTATGGCACGTCTGCCACGAGTTCAAGCTAGACTGGGGGTGTAACGACCCAAAAATCAGATAACCCCGCGATACGGCGACGCGTCGTCAAAATCCCGAAACCAGATTGGTGAAAATTCCAAGTCTAAGACTAATGCCGCTCTTGCCAAGAGCGTAACTAAGAACACTGTGAAATGGGTGAATGAACGGCGGTAACAGCCCCGGTCAACAGTAGCAATGCCGGTCCCGGTAACGCATATCCTGTTGTTAATGCCGAGTCTGAGACGCGATGTGGGTTCGCACTGAACAATTTTTGCAACTCCAGGAAATGATGGTCAATACTCAGGCGCTAATCAACAGTTCCAATCCATGATGATGCAGGATATTTTGGCCTGCAGATCCGGGACTGTGGCAGTTGTGGATTATATGGAGCAAGGGTCATGCTCGTCTGAAAATCGGCGATACAGTATTCCGGTGAATGTGGAGGACTCAGCTAGCATGGCTTATAATCGTTGTCTTATTCTGGTACACGCGTACGCACAGAAGAGATGCTACAAGCGTTCATAATGCATTCAACTTACGCAGGACTACGCCCTACTGCGCTCTGCATTAAACGTGCTATATTGCCGTTGTCAGGGCATTGGAACATACGCTTACGAGGTAAGGATACGCACTACGCGGTGTTTTGGTGTTGGTTTCCAGTAATGAAATGAATAGTGTCGACAGCGCCTGTGATATTTTCGACGGTAGCTCAAACACTGGCATTGAGGACAACCATGAACGCCAGTGGCCAATACCAATCCTGACAACAACACAAGGAGTACTAGCAGCAGTGATAGGGTTTTAATGGTGACCAATATAAGGGACCCATCATGTTGCATCGACGACGCGCATTCCGGATGCATCAGGAACTATAGAACAAAATACGTGCAGAAAGGTGTTGATTACATGCTCACCACTAAGGTTGAAGATAAACAACAGATCAACGATAACATGTGGAAAATACCTTCAACCATCAAACAGTGATCATCAATTTATTGGTCCCTAAAGTAAACCCATTGATATTGGATAATCTCAACTCAAAGACAAGGTCTTTGGATCTTAACACACGCGCATGATATGATGTGAAACCATGTGGTGAAAGGGGTTACAGCAGTTGCAAGGAGTTTGCATGCTCGTGAATTGAATGAAACGGCCAAGAGAATGCGCTGCTCAGTCATGCAGTTTGAGTTAAATCTGCTTACAGGAGAAAGAGCTGATAAAAACCGGCTTGAACAAAACGGACGTCCATTGTGCAAGCCAAGTGTCAAAACAACACGCGTTATTTGGTGACGACCTATCATTAAAGGCCGGTGAAAAAAAGGAGGAGGAACAGATTTGAGCGGGGGTAAGGAGAGGCAAGAGAGGTAATTCCAAGCTGCGGTACATCCGTCTGTT